>VOPJ01003452.1:0-16120 GCA_014673585.1 Semibalanus balanoides
GGCCGGCGGCAGTCATAGTGACCTGTTGTAACCTGTTCTGACACATTATAATCGGCGGCGACTTCTAGCCACACATGGCCTCAGTTGACAAGCGGCACAGATATCCAGTTGGTCTGAATGTTAGACTATGCCGTCCGTGACTTGTGCGCCATCTTCGTGCATCTTGCGCATCATCTGTGTGTTTGTAGCCAGCGTGCCATCATTTGTATTTAACCTGCGCGCCTTCATGTGTGTTTAACCTGCGCGCCGTCATGTGTGTTTAACCTGCGTTCCATGTGTGTTTGACCTGCGCGTCATCTGTGTATTTGACCTGCGCGTCATCTGTGTGTTTGACCTACGCGCAATCAGGTGTGTTTGACCTGCGCGCCATCTGTGTATGTGATCCGTGCACCTTCTGTGTGTGACCTGGCGTCATCTTGGTGTGACCTGTGCGTCATGTGCCGCAGCTGGAGTGGCTGAACGTGTACCACGAGCGCGTGCGCCGGGAGGTGGGTGCCGCCGTGACTGCGCAGGGTGGGCCGGAGGCTCGTCAGGTTCTCAAGTGGCTGCAGGACAAAACGAAGCCTATCGCAAACACCATGCACAAGGTAAGGCAGCCCCGGGAGAAGGGGTAAAGGAGAGGGAGATAGAACAAATCAACGACAAACGAGCGTCTCTGAATCTGGGTCGCAAAGCCTGATCATGGATTTCGTTTCCGATTTGTCATACCTTGTAGATTTCATGTCAATGACTGCGGAAAGTGAGCATAGCATGACCACTGGTCGCGGGCCGTATGTCCAGTGGTGTACTGGACAGTGACAAGTATGTAGAGAAGGGCCGTATATATGCACAGTGTGACGGTTTTTGTGACACAAGGTGTGTTGACAGGGATGTCCAGCGCCGGGCGCGGCGGGTGGACGTCTGGATGGAGGACTGGCCGGCGCTCCGGCGGCAATGGCTCTCCTGATCGGCACCGCAGCGGCCGTCATCTGGACCCGCACCTGAGCAGTCGGTCTGATCTCGCCGTAACTGACCCGACATGACTCAACATCAGCTGTCCTGGTCTAACCTCATCTGGCCTCATCTGACCCGACATAACCTGAACTGGCCTAACCCGATTCTGAATTGGCATGAGCTGACCCGACTTGACCTTATCTGCCCTGCGGCTGCATTAACCTGGACTGACCCAGCCTGAGCTGACCAGACCAAATCAAATTTTCTTTGATAGTCTTCTGACCCTCCTCTCCTGAATTTCATCGGATTTGATCTGTACAACCCTATGATTTCCTGTACGACCTATCTCATCTGAATCTGAAATATCTCCTGTACGACCTATCTCATCTATCTCATCTCATCTGTTGTTCTCATCTGAAGCCAGCCGATTGGAGGAGCTGAACTGACCTGACGTGATCCGACTTCACTGCAGCCACGGCCAGTATAGAGAACAGTAGAGTACTGTCTGTCTGTGTCAATAAGTATCAGTGCAGTACTGTCTGTCTGTGCCAACCAGTACAGTTCAGTGCTGATCGACACTGGCAGCTCTCCAGTCTCCATGGTGCCCAGCGGGCGGGTACCAGGTACCGTGGGCGGGTACCAGGTACCGTGGGCGGGTACCAGATACCGTGGGTGGGTACCGGGTACCGTGGGCGGTTACCGGCGGGTACCGTGCAAAGTACGCTCGGTGGCTTTTTGAAGC
The DNA here is from genome assembly GCA_014673585.1 of Semibalanus balanoides. Taxonomy (NCBI): domain Eukaryota; kingdom Metazoa; phylum Arthropoda; class Thecostraca; order Balanomorpha; family Balanidae; genus Semibalanus; species Semibalanus balanoides. Next base: position 1,676 of record VOPJ01003452.1, read on the forward strand.
TGGGCGGTATACCGGGCAGAACCTGTGAGGACTGATGTACTTGGTACGGGACCAGAAGCTGCGAGGGCTAGCTTACCTAGTTCGGGGAGATGATGTTCGCCGGGTGAATGCATATACTCTTTTAGGCGAGTCGCGCAAACATGTAACTTAGATGATTTATTGTACTTGAGTCGGCCAGGTGGAATGTTGTTTTTTACTTTATGTTTACTACGATGTCCGGTGTTAACACTGTCTTTTTGGTTAAGTTTTGAGGCCGCAAGTGAAGCAACATAAAACATACGGTGACCAGTACTATAACCACATTCGAGCTGTGCTATAATGTAGCCGATTTTGTAGTATGTTTAGCAGTGGCTGATCATTTGATGGCGATATCTGTGCAAATGCAGTCGTGTTCAACTGTGGCATGCCTAGTAGATAGAGCAGTAACTGTTCGAGTAGGTCTGCATGCACGGTGATCGCAAATAAATTACCTGCAAATAAACAAGTCCCGTGCCCGCGTATGATGATATACATATGAAATTGAAGAACATGCTGAAATTGATTAAAGGTATTTGAACAAGGTCCCCCGTGCAACGTCCGATACCTAAGGTGACAGTGCGGGGGAGAGGGGTACGCCTCCTGACGCTTTGTCCCTAATTGAGCTGGAGCTTCGATTAAAAAACGAACGTGTTGCTTGGGATGAGAGGAAGACGTATGACACTCCATTCGTATGACGTATGACGGTCCAGGGTCATAAGATGGACTCTGAGGTCATGTCAATGACCGGGATGTCATCCAAATCGTGCATATGTATAAATTATATTATAATCGAGCTCAAATGAGCTAAAATCGTGAATGAACATCTAACTATACAGAATGGGTGCTTAACTTTAACTCAGCGTCACCAAATGTCCTTTACCCGCGCGGCGTAGAGGGAAACAGGTAAATATTACCCTTCCCCCCTTCCCGACTTTTATCAATAACTTGAAAACTTTAACATATAGCGACGTCAAAGTTTCAGTACCTTTATGCAGCATCAATTTGATGTCTTCCTAAAACCATTCATTGAAAATGAATCAGAACTTTGGGAGATAATGACGTTTTGATGACGGCATGTCATGCCATTTTAGGTGGAAAAACGATAAATGTTTGATGCATCGTAGACAATATAGCTTCAATGCAAATTGCAAACGTAAAACTGAATGAGGTAGAAAATCAAATTGTCTACAAAATGGTAATCTCGGATTTCCCAATTTTTGCTGTTTTTTTTCCCTAAAAAATGATTTTTTCGAAAAATTCCCAAAAAATTGAAATTTTTTCAGGCATTAAAAAAGGAATATATATGAAAGAACCAAGTGTAATAAATACCCGAACCGAAGTGATAGTGATAAGTGATATCTGTATTTTTCAGTGACAGATTGTTTCCCAAGCATTAGTAGCTAATGATGTCATTTTTCAAGATAACATTTTTAGGAATTTTTGACCTAATATATATATATATAAATGCCATTGTTGTATTTGTGAGACAAAACTGGCTTAGAAACATGCATGGTTTATTCATATTAGTCAGTGTCCAGTTTTGACCTTGGATGACCTGATCTTGATCTTTTATGGGGTCAAGTTGTAAAAATGGCTGGTGCAAACGAATTTTACGTGTAAAATAACCCCTAAAACATGTGTCACAAGACTTTCGTTGACCTCTTGGTAACAGTGACTTCTTGTGACCTGATCTTGCTTGACCTTTGCATTCAAATTCACTTTTACTTAATGCAAGAGATGTATTACACCTTTGAGAGCTTTATGTGCATAGATAGTGCATTGATAGCTTTATGTGCACTGGAGACCCCTACGCCGCGCGGGTTAAGCTACCAGAATCCATAAAACTCATCTCAGGTTATCGGAGGCCAGTGACCGCGGTTGACCTGTTGAAGAGCATGACCCTAGTGAAACATATAGTTGTGTAAAATGGAGGCCAAATTGTAAAAAAGATATGTGCCGAAGGCCAAAAAAAATCGTCTCAGGTCATCGGAGGTCACAATCTCAATGGAAACCATAAACGTCATCTGGTAACACCTCTACATCTAATCATAAACAACAACAAAAACGTAGAAAATGCACAAGCTACAAGCATCGATACTACGGGACTCCAGATGCGCCTGACATGACCTTGAGAAGCAGGTCATAGGTCATGGGTCAGGGAGAGTAGACGCATATTTTCTGGGAGTATGTGATAAATTGTTCAAAAGTAGGGTACCGAAAGTTGCATCGCAATCGGTTGATAACTAGGCGAGTTAATCCGGAAATACCAAGGAGGGCATCCTCCCCCTGCACTGGCGAGGGACAATTGGGTTCTACAATTGTGTAAAACTTTAGTATTATATTTTGTTTAAGAGCTTTGTCCTGGGTTGTAGTTTCCATTTGGAAAAGGTAGGCATATTATTGTGTTACAAATTTGGAAACGTTATGTATGGTACATTGAGCATTCTTAAAGGGACATAGTTCACCTTTAATACTTGGGTTTATGAGTTGAGATAGCCAAGTTTGGCGCATGCTCGAAAATGACTGTGACGCTTTCCACATTTTCAAGAAATTTAATTATTAATATTCAGTCCTAAAGCCGACAGGTATCCCGGTGAACTCCAATCGCTGATTGGCTGATTTTGCTGTGTGACGCATGATTATGGACGTAGAGATGACGAAGACTTTGGAAAAGTTTTTGATAGAAAAACGCATAGTGCTGGACGGAACAAAAAACATATGTTTCAGTACCTCATGTCCTGTATTGCAAGAATAAACTTTGTGAGGATTTATTCGTGAGTTGTGATGCTTAATCGTCTCATAAAACGTTATGTCTCAGTACATTCTAGAGAATTATTAGACGTACCCTGTTTACAGATAGGGTCCGAAATCCCCCGTTTTCAACTTGCTTGCTTTTCTTGAGTGCATGAGGTTTCAAGGAATAATTCCCGCGTTTCAGCACTGATTATGCACCAAGAATACTGGGTAATTCTGTCGTAAATGAAAACAATGTATAGGCTTAGTTGAAATATTTACCGCAAGCTATCAACTTCCATCCCGATGAACCGCACGAAGCTTCTTGGAATATCACTAAAGTAAGGCAGAGAACAATTTGTAATCTTTGCCGTTGCTCTAATTATCTGTGTGACTAACCAATGATAAATACATTTATTCCGTCGTCGAATATGCCAAATAAATAAATGAATAAGCACGTGATTTAACTTCGAATTCAATCTCGCGTGTCTAAAAGTGGGGAGCGTTGCATTTTCCACTCATGTCAAACAAGTTATGTACGTCAAGTACTCGTCTTAAGTAATGCACCACGATCCTAACAAATCGTGACGTTTTGATTGCAACATACGTGCTTCTAAGAACAGGCTGATTTCGCATCTACTTTGAGGAAAAAAATATGAAATATCACCAGATAATTTACAATTTTAATTTGCTTTTTGCCGAGTAAATAATATGGTTTTTTGACATACTAGTAATATGATACGTAAATTTTTTGCTTCTCTTCATCATTTCTTGAAGCTTTTTCTCATTTTTTTCAAGGTGAACTATTCCCTTAAGTTCAAGAGTAAGAAAATGTTTGTTTTTCTTCAATAAAATATATAAATTTGGAAAAGGTCAAGGTATAAAATGGTTACTTCGCTTTCAAACCAATTTAACGCTCGTACAGCCATTTTGTGTTGCCTGAGCTACCGCGACCATCGTGCTTAACTTTCCAAGCTATGTAGGTATATAAAACTACCTCGATTTAATATGTTTATCATACCGAGAGTGCATACCAAAGAAAGGTTTGCCTGAAGGATTGGTTTCATCACGGTCTGGTTTAAATATTTAATTTGCGTTTCAATCACTTGAAAATTAAAAATTATCCGCCGCTCTCGCGGCGTCACATCGGCTGGCATCTTCATAACGAAATAATCGTCATCGTCTTTGGTTTGTTGAAAGCTGATTAGAGGAATACATTTTTAATGGTTCTTGTCCTGTAACAAAGCCGACAAAGCCGCCACCACCCCTATATTTTCTGGGGCTTTATCAGGCGACCCTACAATTTCGCTTCATAAAATAACTTCTATAAGACATAAAAATAAAAAAAAAAATTTGAAAAGGCTAAAGGCTTTAACTCATACATCATTTCGCATACAGTGAAATAATAATGTGAGTGAAACTAAATCATTATAAATCAAGAGCTGAAACGCAACTGCTAATTTCACAAATGGTATGTGTTTCATCACATAGCCGAAGTCGTGATTATGATAACGTGATGAATAATACATCTGAATTTGATTTTAACGAAGAGTATTTCTAAGGATCTGGATCACTATAGTCCTACACAGTAATTAATAACGGACTTACTTCAGAACTGAGGCTCCTCGTGCTGTCTTTTCTTCGCCCCCCCGGGCTACCCTACTTATCAGACAACCTCAGACACATCCCTGGTGGCGTGTACCACTTCGACCCTGCGTGTCCCCATCTTGGAACGAGACGAGACTACATATACACACCCACCTGGCGGGAAATGACTCGGGTAGTCTGGAGCGTAAAGGTCACCAGCCGTACCCTGTATGGACAATGGCAACACTGCGACGCAGCGGAGATTGTCTAAAGCAACTAAGAGCTTCTCTAGAACTAAGTCAAGCCCGAGACCAAGATATCAGCGTAACTAGCGCTATTCTCGAAGAAGAGCCTACTTGATGTGATAGACCATAATTATTATCCAGCTGGGATACCGCTTTAAAAGCATTAATGAGGATTGCAGATGGATACCTACGAACGGAGGCTCTTAGTTGGACAGAACTCTTCATATGGCGGTGGTGCGATAACTCCATATTTCGGTCGTATCTACAAAGTTACAGCCATAGCCTTAGCATTTTTTTTCTTAAGAGCGTCTCTGGGATTGATGCCCATCATAATATTGCGACCGTATCACGTATGCTTGCGTTGAGACACGGAGTCGTGTGTGGACTTTATGGCCGTAAAGACCAGTGCACCCACCGGGCTGGAGACTTCAATGGCGTACAGACCAGTAACACCACGGGATGAAGACTTCAATGGCATACAGACCAGTAACATCATGGGATGGAGACTTCAATGGCGTACAGACCAGTAACACCACGGGATGGAGACTTCAGTGGCGTACAGACCAGTAGCACCACGGGCTGGAGACTTCAATGGCGTACAGACCAGTAGCACCACGGGCTGTAGACTTTAATGGCGTACAGACCAGTAGCACCACGGGCTGGAGACTTCAATGGCGTGCAGACCAGTAGCACCACGGGCTGGAGACTTTAATGGCGTACAGACCAGTAGCACCACGGGCTGGAGACTTCAATGGCGTACAGACCAGTAACACCAATGGATGGAGAATAAGAGCGGGTAAGATAAAAGTAAGCAGGTGAAAGAATACCTACGCACGAGCAATTTCATCTGTTTTAAAGCATCGAAGATAATGCCATTTAGCGCTGTCTAAGCCCGTTACTACATTACTAAAAAATAGTTCCGTTAGAAGCCGAGCAGCAACGGAAGCCGGAAGCGGAAAACGAGGTTTCATGACGAGACCCTCCTGCGTGTCAAGGAGGCAGCTCTTGTTGGTTCTATAGTGAAAGCGTTCACGTCGCAAATCATGCACTTTTGAACTCCAGGATAATGCGTACTCATTGACGAAGAGCACGTCACACACAAAAACCACCCTAAATATTACAAAAATGTGGTAAATGGAAGATGGGCTGCATGATGGTCTCCCGAGTTATCCATATTTTTGGCACACCGCACATATGACAGGGTTTCGGATTCATGACCGATTTCGCGGTCACGGACGTGCAAAAATATACACGCGCCAAGTTTCAACCAATCTTGACAAACTTGACGTCACAATGCTGTAATGTATGTGGATTTTCATTGCATGTATCGACTCTGAGTATGAATAATTCAGCGTAAAAGATGAAAGAATGAGAGAAAAAAAACGCGTTTTTCAGGGTACAAAATATTTGGCTGCCTAGCTTCAAAGATCCGTAGCACTGCAACTATACGCTTGTATTGAGTATTAAGTCGCCAGAGGTCATCAAAAGTCAAATTTCACAGTTTTTGGACCTCGCTTCGAACAGCTAGGAACAAACGGAAACAAGCAATCGAAAGCTCATTCAAAATGCAATCGCACATGGTGTCCTCAAAATTGAGCTCCGATCAATTGTTTAGGCTCCAGAGGTCATCGAAGGTCAAAAATGCATTTTTTTATAATTTGTTTTCTTGAATAACCTTTGATCTAAAAATAATAGAGTAATTATTAAAACATCATCATGTTTTTCTCGTCAGGACACTTTGGTCCATATACTTGTTGACCTGGTAAGGTCAACTTCAAAAGTTGACCTCAGGTCAAGGTCATTTGGTGACCCAGGTAAGTCATGTTGCATATGGGGCGACGTGGCCAGACGAGACGAGCACAGTGGTGTCAACCGCTTGTTTTTATCTCTTTTATATGAAGATGTATTAGCAAATCATTGCTGATGACCTCAGATAATATGTAGAGTATCTGAGCTCACTGAGCAGAGATAGAGATCACTGAGCAGCAGCATGATCATCCAGAATGTGCTAAAATAACATGATTCTGAAATAATTAGTCTGATCCAATGCATATTTCCTGAATAGGAAGCATTTGTTTATTTTCCCGTTCACTTATAATGGGGAGGTCAGGAAATTGACCTGACCTTAGGTCACTGATGCAATAAATCCGAGATTCACCAATTAAAGGTACTTATGATCTTATGAACTTCTGCAAGTTTCAAATCTTTCAGTCAAAAACTGTGGCTTTGGCACGATCACAGACATTTTGGAAGGCAAGGTCACTTCTAGTGACCTAGTGTCCTGACCTGGGATGACCTGAAGTCAAATTTTTGACAATGTGTGGGCATTTAATGTTAACAAAATATGTACAAAATTTGGCGCGCTGCCGTTTTTCCGCTATTCCGGAAAACCCCAGGGGGTCAAAATGACCCACCCCCACCAGGGCGAGAGTTGAATATAATTGACCATCGTATCATGTTGGCTACCATGCGTCGCTGTCGGAGGCAGCAGGTTTTCACTCGAATTTATATTATATACAATATGTGTAGAGCCACACACAGCTAAGCAGTCCTACTAGAGCTCGTTCAATCCACAAGCGTTCGTTACACCGGAGCCGACCATCACAACACGGCACGGCGAAGGGGCAACGGCCTTTCCCTGCCGACAAACAGGGCTGAGGCCAGCCCGGGAGCCGACAAACAGGGCGGAGGCCAGCCCCGGGCGGCAGCATCGCATTCACCAGGGATAGGGTGAGCCCGCCGGCGACGGCCGCGGCGCCAGTGTGCGGCCGGGACGCAGTCCAACCTCAGTGTGCCCGGCAGTCGACAGGTAGAGAGACTCACCGCCGACAGCTGCCGACAGCCAGAGAGCCTGGGCGCCGCCAGCCACCGACAGGTAGAGAGACTCACCGCCGACAGCTGCCGACATGCAGAGAGACTCGCCGCCGACAGCCGCCGACATGCAGAGAGACTCGTCTCCGACAGCTGCCAACATGCAGAGAGACTCGCCACCGACAGCTGCCGACATGCAGAGAGACTCGTCTCCGACAGCCTCCGACAGACACAGAGACTCGCCACCGACAATCTCCGACAGCCGCCGACAGGGAGATAGACTCGTCATCATACTGGGTCATCTGCTGCTCCTTACACTGCTCTTCTGGATGCCACAGGTAATAAGTCCACGGGTGGAGTTTCCTATTCAAATGGTGGGGTCACTGCACCACCAGTTTGCCATTATGTCCCACCAGCTTGTGTCAGATTTGAGCGGGTACTGGCGCTACAATGACAATTGTTCAACTCAAGCATGCAAAACAAACATGCAATGTGATAGTTTGCCCCACAATTTTGTGTTTTCCTTAAAAGCTTCAACCATGGTAACAACTCGAGTGAACGCCACTGGCCCCTACATTTCAGGTATTTTTAGGAACATAAGTGATTCCTGAAATGTCTGTTTCAAATATATTATAGATAAAGCCCGAATCCTGTAAATAGATGAATTGTGAAGCACAGGACCTATGCTAGGCAAAATCCTAGCGTAGGACGCAGGCCACCACTATCTGATTAAAGCCCCGTCATCTAATTGCGCAATCTAATCCTGGTAAGGAGAAACAAAATTAGAAGCGAATGGGGATGGGCAAATTTATTGCTGAGAAATTGTCTTGCCGATAAAAAAAATGTTAGGTATACATAGTACATTTTGGTGACGTCACGACACACGACTAACGATTAAATCAGCTTAACTTAACCCTCGCCTCGCGCGTGACCGTGTAGGGGGTGGTACGACCACCCCTTGGCGTTTGGCCCCCAAATTAAGCAAGAGCTTCGATTAAAAACGAGCGTGTTGCTTGTGATAAGAGGAAGCCATTGATATCTGATTTTAAGGTCCTGAGTCATTAGGTGACTTCTCAGGTCATATCAAACCAAAAATGTCATTCAATCGTAAATCTGTAAAAAATGAGAACTTATCGGGCTAAAATCGTAAAAGAACATCTTAGAATGCTAAATTGACGCCAAATTTGAAATCAGCATCACAAAATGACCTAAAAACTGTCAAACTACTGTCAAACGAACACAAATAATGTCAGGTCATCTGATTTCAGTGACCTCGGTTGACCTTTAGCAGTGCATGACCCCAGTGGAACATATAATCATTTTATATGGATCCCAGAATTTAAATCAGCGTCACAAACTGCACTAGAAACGGACAAAAGACGAAAAAAGACATCTGAGGTCATTGGAGGTCAGTGACCTCTGTTGACCTCTAAAAAGGTCAATCAAGATCGAAATCTCTGCAGAAGCTACAACTGTCACATAAAAATATCTTTGCATAAGCTCCTGAGTCCTGAACAACAAACACTCGGGGACTGCACATGTTATTTTATATTATATTTTATATTTGTATCATATATTTTAAATATATTTTATATTTATATTGTAGCTGTTGTCTAATTTCCGTTCATTTTTTACTCCGCCTGTTAGTGGGGTGGAGTGACCCTGTTGGTGATCGCTTGAATAAATAATACAATAATAATCATGTTTCAAGGATCGTTACTACGGGACGCCAGTTTCGCAAAACACGACCTTGAGAAACAGTTCAAAGGTCATGGGTCATACAAGTTAGAAGGTCGAAAATTTCAGAGTACGTTTCAAAGTAATGCAAAGTGGGGTACTGAAAGTTTCATTGCGATCAATTGATATTTACGAGAGTTTTCTGGGGGAAAAAAAAAACAGGGGTGGCATCCACCCCTCCCCCTACACTGGCGAGGGTTAAACAGGCCTTACAAAGCCACGTTTTTACTCAAATTCAAACCAAAAACGTCAAAAGTTAAAACATTTAAAGGCCTGGAAACTGATATTTCGTTTTTTTAATGTGTGTTTTTTATCCTAAAACATTACAAAATAGAAATGGTCACAAATAAAAAATAAAAGATGTTAAAAAACATAAGTATTAAGAAATAAACTTCATGCTCATAATATGTATAGATATTAAAAGAAATCCAAAATATATTTTCAGCCATGGCCTTCTTCAGTGTATATATCCACTGAAGAAGGCCCATGGCTGAAAATATATTTTGGATTTCTTTTAATATTTATACATATTATGAGCAAGAGGTTATTTTTTATATACATTAATAATGCTCAGAGTAACGCTTGATTTCATTAAAACTCATGTTAAAAAACGAGATATATGTCGGAGAGCCACATATGAAAATACCCAAACTAAATTATTAAGCAATATATGTATTTTCGATTTACTTATGGCTCCCTAAGTACGGTAGATCTATGTCATGACATCATAATTGGTAATTGCGTTTTTTGGCTTTCTGTACAAAAAAGAAAAAAGAGGAAAAAAACATTGAATGTCAGCACTGCATTTCTGAGATAAAACTGGACTAAGAATATCCCTTTTGGTTGAGATTGATAAACTTAACATGTTGACCTTATGTGACCTTAACTTGACTTGAGCTTGACACTAACTTCACTTAAATGAGTTATGATGTTAAAATGATTATTACTATCGAATCATACGTATAAAGTAGCCTATAAAACATGAGTCGCACGACTTTCGAACATATTTTGCGGATAGTGACAATTTGTGACCTGACCTTGACCTTACCCCCTGTCAAAAGTATCATGTTAGCTCATTTGAGATGTATATGCTACCTTTGGGAGCAGCTTTGGTGATCTTTGTTGCAACCGAAGGCTCTGGATAGAAAGTATGGTCCATAAACTCAAATGTCTCAATTTTGACCTTTGACCCAGCCTTGACCTAATATGTGGCATAAATTCGATATCTAGTATGCTTTATATGTGTCTTAATGACAGTTTTCGAACAACGACTTGTGCGTCTCACTGCAATCATTAGTTCCGGAGATAACGAGGGGGCAATATTCCCCTCCCCCGGCCAATGGTGTTCGGCTGAGAATCTGGTCAAGCGTGGGTTAACAGGTGATATTTATGGGTTTCTTTTAGATCGTGACGTCAGGTGACCTTTTCAAATGTCCCCGAGATCAATGACCTCCGATTACCTGAGATGACTGTTTGGTCTCTGACAGTTTCAATTACTTGTTTAAATATGTTTTCCCATCAATTTTCAACAAACAGGTATTTAACAATTATAACGCGCACGTGAAACATGTATCTCTACTGTTTTCCCATAATCAATAAGTAAACGTCTCAGAAAACCGTGATGAGTTCGACGGATTAGCTTGGACCAGGACGGTAAACTATTTAGTGTCCGCGATTTGTTTCATTGACCAATTAGGGACGTTGTCGCGCTTCTTGGCGCACTTACTTCATTTCTGGCCCTATGGCTGTTTTTTTTTTACAAATCAACATTCAAACTAAAGATAGTGATATATCTCACTGTTCGTCAACACATGTAAGTAGGTACATACCTACGTACTTTGTGTTTTCCAAAATATAATTTTTACTTCGAAAAAGTTATTCTTTCACTTTCCAATTTCGGCACAATCAATTTGATACCATACATGTGTTACATAAAAATACAGATAAATAGATCAAAAGGTGAATATTTCCCTTCAGGCGGCAGTTACACATAACTCACACATAATTTGTTCTGCAGACCAGCGTAACAAATGCTGCGTCTCCTGCCGCACCGCCAGTGGAAAGCCTGCTAAGCAAAACACCAAACATCGCTCTACCAGTGGCATCATCCAATCCGTCGCTACCAAAACCACTCTCTGAACTGTCAACTCAAGAAATAGCCTCCAGCCAGGAACTTCAAGACCCTTCCTCTGACTCACCGTCTCACCTACCTGCAGCAAACATACTGCCAAACTTCCGCTCAGAGATCGCCGCCGAGGAGCCCTCCGTGGATCGCAGCTCTGGTTTCGATGCTTCCTCGTCGGCCGTCGATCGGCCGCAGCACCGCCAGTCGGCCTCATGTGACGGCGACCACTACCGGCTACTGGGCAAGTGCCGGCCCCGGCGGCCTGCCGGCAAGATCTGCTGGCACCACGGACAGTGCACCTCGAACCGCTGCGGCCTGCTGGGCGTCGGCCTGTGCCAGCCGCCGCCCGGTGACGTCCGACTCAGCAGCAGGGTTCTCTGCGGCCGGCTGGAGCGCCAGTGTCCTGACGGCATGCTCTGCGCCCGCCATCAGGGCAGCTGGCACTGTCTGCTGCACGAGCGACGCCTGCTGGCCGGCGATGAGTGCGACGGCAACGTCGACTGCGCCAGCCGCAACTGCGATCCGCACACTGGCCGCTGCGTGTGCCCGCACCACTTCGTCAGGTGTCAGAGCCACTGCTACCTGGTCGTGGCCAGCAGTCGCGGCTACGAACATGCTGTGGTGAGCCGAGAACGTCGCTCCCGTGTGACCCTGGTGACCCTGTGACCCGCCGTGTGACCCTGGTGACCCTGTGACCCGCCGTGTGACCTGAGCGACCAGAGACTATCTAATGGTGCCCAAAACCCCAACTCCAGCCCCGCCAAAGCCCATGAAATTACCAGAGCCCAGAACCCCAGACCAGCCTCATTCAAATTCATGATATTGATATACCCATACCCATCGGGCCCACTCAGTAAGGCAGATAATTATTTTCACCAAAATTTGCAACATTACCCTAGCATGCGAACTTTCATAATATTAACGAGAATTAATAATCAGCCTTGTGTGTTGTTGTTGATTTGGACATATTCGAACTTCTTTGCGTCACATTAATCATATGGATCAGAACTTAAATCAGACATGATTTAAAAATCGTACTGCCCTATTCCTTACCACGATGTATTGTGTCAATATAATTGCCAAAAGTCAGATTGTTTAAAGTGTCCATATCATTTAAACACATATTTCCTGAATTAATATCTGTTGTCAAGTAAAAGAACGCTTTAGCGACATTGCTCTAAAAATTGTCAAACCCCATTGCCCACCCAGTACCCATGAAAATGTCAAAAATGCATCCAAACCCAGACAATCGGAAGAATTGAGTGGGCACCCATGGGTGCACCCAGCCCATGATAGTCCCTGTTGGTGACCCTGTGACCCGCCGTGTGACCCTGGTGTCCCTGGTGACCCGCCGTGTGACCCTGGTGACCCTGGTGACCCTCCGTGTGACCCTGGTGACCATGGTGACCCAACGTGTGACACTTTTAGCCGCCGTCTGACCCTGGTGACTAGGACTTACCACATGAGCACTCACTTTTCCAACTCATACGCAGCAAAAGCAGTACTTCCAGATGGTATATACTTGTCGAAAGCATCCAAACACTTTAAAAACAAATCAGATGATTGTCGTAAATTAAGTTATTTTGTTCAAAGCAGAAAAAGTTATCCCACAGCCTTGTGTTGGATTCAAACATGTATTACGGCACGATTTCGGTAGCAGGGAACCTCACTGCCACCGCTTTTTGCGGACTGAACTGTCCATGAGCGGAAATGTCAACGACTCACTGGCCCATTTGAGTGGGCCTTTCTCAGACCTTCACCAGCCTTTTTCAGAAAGAGATGCTGATCAAACATCTCTTTCTAACAGCGGTATTAAGATGAACGCTTCAAAGCAGCAGAAATAACGATAAGCGTGCTAGTGCATCAAAGCCACTTTCCTCTCAGCACTAACTATGTGTTATCTAGTTACGAGAGAGCGCGAGGCGCTGGCTCGTCTTTCCGTGGTATATGACTTGACAGTGATAAAGCTGAAAATGAGCGGCCCCACTCGGCCCGAGCCGTGGCGACGCGTTTCAGAAGCTCATATCTCTGCAACCGCACTTCCGATTGAGAAGCGGGCTTCTTTGCTGCGTAGCTTCCTCCAACCTACCTTATTTGAGACCAGTGCCGACTCATTTGCGTGACTCTGTTTTGCTGGTTCTTTTACTGTGTAACATACCTGTGTGTGTGTGTGTGTGTGTGTGTGTGTGTGTATTTTTGCAGTCTTCGTGTGCAGCTGCAGGCGCTACCCTAGCAACTCCTCGGTCAGCTGCGGAGAATCGCTGTCTGGCAGACCTTACCAAGACTTCCAACACTGAAGGCATCTGGCTTGGCTTTGAAAAGTAAGCACATATGAAGTTAAAGTATTGACGGTGTTAAAGATGCATAGTTCATACTCATGATTTCTCCAATTTATATTCCGTTGTTCAGATGGGCACTTACTCGCATGCTAGGGAATCTTGCATTTCGTCTCATCTTTAAGCTGTACTGCATATTTCAGACGGAGTGAGTGAGACCGCGAAGCGGTCTGACGAACGTAGTCTTACAGATGGTCCAAAATCCGTCTTCATCTTGCACCCTTGCTTGCTTGCTTGCTTGTTTGCTTGCTTGCTTGCTTGAATGCGTGGGTTTCAGGGATAACTCCCATTTCACTGCACTGATTATGCAAAAGTATACACTGATAATTTTATCGTAAAATAACACATGGCATAGGCTACGTGAAAATAATTTGACACAACAACAGAAAGCTGTCATCAATCCATAAATAAACACCAAAATATAATACAGCCGAATGATAGCAGTACTTTGACTTCAAGATTCACCTCACAGGTGAGAATCAGAAATAAAAATAACTACATGCCACAGAAAGGTGCAGGTAAGTGTTGTTTTACTATTGCGACAAACAACAATGCTTTTGCCTATCAGTTGCCGGACACAAATGGAGTTACTCGCTCCGTCTGCTTCATGCCATGCATTTAACTTTTGATGGAAAGTTTGGCCCGAAAACTCAAATATCTAACACTTTACCTTTGACTTGACTGTGACCTGACATGTGACCTTATTTGTAAGAATTCGCGTGTGCATGAGAGTGGTCTCTTTGAGAGTTTTGATTGGCGCCTTGCACGTCTCACTGCGGCTATTGGTTCGGAAGATAACGAGGGGGCGAATACCCCCCTTCCAGCTAATTGCGTTCGGCTGAGACCCCAGCCA
>VOPJ01003453.1:0-16121 GCA_014673585.1 Semibalanus balanoides
TCAACTCTTTTTGCTGATTTCCAGTCAGAATATTTAACTCTGCACCCTGGCTCTAAAGCAATCCTAGGACACTGCAGATAGGTGTTCCTCCGACTCATAAGCCGTTTTCTTCGAATAATTGTATTCATCGGGCGATTAGGGCGTTTTGGGCGTTTGGCTTAATTGGGTGGTTTCGGGAGAAATTGGGAATTTTGGCATTTGGAAATTAAGGACATTTTGGACCTAGCACCGTGTCACGTGGCCATAGCCCTCACACTGGCCCCAGACCCCTAAACCAAACGTCCCAAACGTCCCAATCGTCCCAAACGTCCCAAACGTCCCAAACGCCCCAAACGCCTCCAATCGCCCGGTGAATAAAATCCCTCGTGAAAACGGCTATTATGTAGGTATGCATGTATAAGTGTGTATATACATTATACATTATGCAATACATTGCTCGCTCGTCCAGGGCCGTTTCTAACCTTGGGTCCTCCAGTCCACTGAGTTTGGAGTTCCTGTCCCACTGGACGCTGGGCTCAGGTCTCACCTTGGGTCCTCCAGTCCACTGAGTTTAGAGTTCCTGTCCCACTGGACGCTGGGCCTCAGGACCGTTTCTCACCTTGGGTCCTCCAGTCCGCTGAGTTTGGAGTTCCTGTCCCACTGAACGCTGGGCTCAGGTCTCACCTTGGGTCCTCCAGTCCGCTGAGTTTGGAGTAGCTGTCCCACTGAACGCTGGGCTCAGGTCTCACCTTGGGTCCTCCAGTCCGCTGAGTTTGGAGTTCCTGTCCCACTGAATGCTGGGCTCAGGTCTCACCTTGGGTCCTCCAGTCCACTGAGTTTAGAGTTCCTGTCCCACTGGACGCTGGGCTCAGGTAGACCGTACGCCTGACACTCCAGCAGCAGGGGACGACCCACCACCGCCTCGATAGGGCTGCGTGGCGTCGTCAGGAACTTGGGCGTCACTGGAAACAAGGAGGCGATGTCATGGTGATATAGGTCACTGGTGAATGCTGCTGGCATGGTATTATTTCAGCGAAGATGCTTAAATCGAGACCGGAGACGACCAGGCGTGACCAATAATAACCACACACAGGTGTATAAATCTCCTCAATATTGATAAGTGCACTTTGACATTGTTTAAGTCTGCAAATTTGATGTTTTTACAGTTTTCAAGCATCGCTCTAATGGAAGGTGAGCAGAAAAGTGAGTCTCAGATTATCACAGCTGCTGATACGGAACGTGCCCAGCGCCACCTGTTGTTGCCACTTGACCGACACGACGGTTAAGGTTTGACGTGGCGTGATGACCTCCTGTGCGTTGGTCCACACAGCCTGCTGTACTCTCCGCATCAGACTCCTTTGAACGGGTCAAGACTCCAGCGTGCCGTTCACATCCCTCACGTGCGGCGGCCACTCCAAACTGGCGGTGCGACCCGACGCCAGGATTCGAACCCAGCCACAGTGGGTGGGCGGCGTGCTGCCCGTGTCACGGCAGTACAGAGCGGCCTGGCTTATTCAGCTCCAGGGCGCGGTCGCCGGCCGCCGGCAGAAACTTGAGCTTCTCTGAAATGGCGACAGATGTCGGTCAGACCAGCGATCATTTGCGGCGACATAGCAGGAGATCTTTAGCCTTTTACGAGAATTACTTCACAAAATATGTATTTGATGCGGAAAGCAGAAACGCAAAACCTTTAGACATCAGGCAAAAGGAAAAATGAATCGAAGGTTAAAGAAAGCGGAATCATTAAGCCAGAAACAGATAGCCACAAAACTGCGTCGATTCCGTAGCTCCAGCAGCGGAATCAAAGTAGCTCAGAGTTTACGGCTCGGAAGACTGAACTACCGTGCTCTTCTTGCGTACCTTTGACGGTCAGTGTGGCCTGCGGGGAGCGGTACGGCTGGAATCCGGTGGTGTTGACCACACACAGGTACCGCCCGGCGTCTGAGAGCTCCGATACAGGGATCACCAGCGAGTCACCAGCGCCAGTCTCCTGAGGAGGGGACGACAGCTCTGTCAGACGATCACCAGCGAGTCACCAGCGCCGGTCTCCTGAGGAGGGGAACGAACAGCTCTGGTCAGACCCGGATCACCAGCGAGTCACCATCCAGCACAGTTTCACCTGAGGAGGGGAACGACAGCTCTGTCAGACGATCACAGCGGGTCACCAGCACCAGTCTCCCTGAGGAGGGGACGACAGCTTCTGTCAGACGGAACATTCACCAGCGAGTGAAGTCCCCAGCGCCAGTCTCCTGAGGAGGGGAACGACAGCCTCTGTCAGACGGATCACCAGCGAGTCACCAGCGCCAGTCTCCTGAGGAGGGGACGACCAGCTCTGTCAGACGGATCACCAGCGAGTACCAGCACCAGTCTCCTGAGAGGGGAGACAGCTCTGTCAGATGCGGATCACCAAGCGAGTCACGCAGCACCAGTCTCCTGAGGGGGACGAAGCAGCTCTGTCAGACGGATCACAGCGCAGTCACCAGCACCAAGTCTCCTGAGGAGGGGACGACAGCTCTGTCCAGACGATCACCAGCGAGTGAGAAGTCACCAGCATCAGTCCTCCTGAGAGGGACGACAATGCTCTGTCAGACGGATCAACCAGCGACAGTCACCAGCACCAAGTCCTCCTGAGGGGGACGACAACTCTGTCAGACGGATCATCAGCGAGTCCACCAGCACCAGTCTCCTGAGGAGGGGACGACAGCTCTGTCAGACGGATCACCAGCGAGTCACCAGAGCCAGTCTCCTGAGGAGGGGACGACAGCTCTGTCAGACGGATCACCAGCGAGTCACCAGCACCAGTCTCCTTGAAGGAGGGGACCGACAGCCTCTGTCGAAACGGATCACCAGCGAGTCACCAGCACCAGTCCTCCCTGAAGAAGGGGACGGACAGCCTCTGTCAGACGGATCACCAAGGAGTCACCAAGCACCAGTCTCTCTGAGGAGGGGACGACAGCTCTGGTCAGACGGATCACCAGCGAGTCCCAAGCAGCGCAGTCTCCTGAGGAGGGGACGACAGCTCTGATCAGACGGTCACCAGCGAGTGAGAGTACACCAGCGCGCAGTCCCTCCTGAGGAGGGGACGAAACAGCTCTGTCAGACGGATCACCAGCGAGTCACCGCACCAGTCTCCTGAGGAGGGGAAGACCGCTCTGTCAGACGGATTCACCAGCGAGTCACCAAGCACCAGTCTCCTGAGGAGGGGAGAACAACTCTGTCAGACGGATCACCAGCGAGTCACCTAGCATCAGTAATCCCGAGGAGGGGACGACAGCTTCTGTCAGACGGATCATCCAGCGAGTCACCAGCACCAGTCCCCTCTCCCTGAGGAGGGGAACGACAGCTCTGTCAGACGGATCACCAGCGAGTCAACCAGCCTACCAGTCTCGCTGAGGAGGGGAACGACAGCTCTGTCAGACCGGATCACCAGCAAGTACCAGCACCCAGTCTCCTGAGGAGGGGAACGACAGCTATGTCAGACGATCACCAGCGAGTCAGCCAGCACCGGTCTCCTAGGAGGGGACGACAGCTTCTGTCAGACGGATCACACAGCGGTCACCAGCTACCAGTCTCCTGAGGAGGGGACGACAGCTCTGTCAGACGGATCACCCAGCGAGTCACCAGCACCATTCTCCTGAGGGGGGGAACACAGCTCTGTCAGATTCGGATCACCAGCGAGTCCACCCACACCAGTCTCCTCGAGGAGGGGCGACAGCTCCTGTCAGCGGATCACCAGCCGAGTCACCAGCACCAGTCTCCTGAGGAGGGGACGAACAGCTCTGTCAGAGGGACACCAGCGAGTCACCAGCCCAGTCTCCTGAGGAGGGGATACGACAGCTCTGTCAGATGGATTCACCAGCGAGTTCACCAGCACCAGTCTCTCTTTGAGGAGGGGACGAACAGCTCTGTGACGGACACCGCGAGTCACCAGCACAGTCTCCTGAGGAGGGGACGTCAGACAGCTCTGTCAGATGGTCACAGCGAGTCCCAGCACCAGTCTCCTAGGAGGGGACGACAGCTCTGGTAGACGGATCACCAGCGAGTCACCAGGCCAGTCTCCCTGAGGAGGGGACGACAGCGTCTGTCATGACGGATCACGCAGCGGTCACCAGCACCAGTCTCCTAGGAGAGGAGACAGCTCTGTACCTGGATCCCAGCCGAGTCACCGAGACCAGTCTCTGAGGAGGGGACGACAGTCTGTCAGAACGGATCACCAGCGATCCCAGAGCCAGTCCTCCTGAGGAGGGGAACGACAGCTCTGTCAGACGGATCACCAGCGAGTCACCAGCACCAGTCCTGAAGGAGGGGACGAGCAGCTCTGCAGACGGATCACCAGCCCCCCGAGTTTTCACCAGAGCCAGTCTCCTCAGGAGACTGCTCTGGTGAACTCGCTGGTGACCGTTGACAGAGCTTGTCCGTCCCCTCCTCAGGAGACTGGTGCTGGTGACTCGCTGGTGATCCGTCTGCCAGAGCTGTCGTCCCCTCCTCAGGAGCTGGCTCGTGGTGACTCGCTGGTGATCCGTCTGACAGAGCTGTCGTCCCCTCCCTCAGGAACTGGTGCTGGTGAACTCGCTGGTGATCCGTTGACAGGCTGTCGTCCCCCTCCTCAGGAGACTGGATCTGGTGACTCGCTTGTGATCCGTCTGACAGAGCTGTCGTCCGCTCCTCAGGAGGACTGGTGCCTGGTGACTGCTGGTGATCCGTCTGACAGAGCTGTCGTCCTCTCCCTCAGGAGAACTGGTGCTGGTGACTCGCTGGTGTCCGTCTGACCAGAGCTGTCGCCCCTCCTCAGGAGACTGGCGCTTGGTTGACTCGCTGGTGATTCCGTCTCAGAGCTGTCGTCCCCTCCTCAGGAGACCTGGTTGCTGGTGACTCGCTGGTGATTCCATCTGACAGAGCTGTCGTCCCCTCCTCGGAGACTGGTGCTGGTGACTCGCTGGTGATCCGTCTGACAGAGCTGTCGTCCCCTCCTCAGGAGACGGTGCTGGTGCTCGCTGGTGATCTCCATCGACAGAGCTGTCGTCCCCTCCTCAGGAGACTGTGTGCTGTGACTCGCTGTGATCCCTCTGACAGAGCTGTCGTCCCCTCCTCAGGAGACTGTGCTGGTGACTCGCTGGTGATCCCGCTGACAGAGCTGTCGTCCCCTCCTCAGGAGACTGGCTCTGGTGACCCGCTGGTGATCCGTCTGACAGAGCTGTCGTCCCCTCCTCAGGAGACTGGTGCTGGTGACTCGCTGGTGATTCCGTATGACAGAGCTGTCGTCCCCCCTCAGGAGACTGTGCTGGTGACTCGCTGGTGATCCGTCTGACAGAGTGTCGTCCCTCCTCAGGAAGACCGGTGCTGGTGACTCGCTGGTGATCCGTTCAGACAGAGCTGTCGTCCCCTCCTCATGGAGACATGGTGTGGTACTTGCTGGTGATTCCGTCTGAACAGAGCTGTCGTCCCCCTCCTCACCGAGACTGGTGCTGGTGACTCGCTGTGTGATCCCGTCTGACAGAGCTGTCCGTCCCCCCTCAGGAGACTGGTGCTGGTGACTCGCTTGGGTCCTCTAGACAGAGCTGTCGTCCCCTCCTCAGGATACTGATGCTGGTGACTCGCTGGTGATCCGTCTGACAGAGTTGTCGTCCCTCCTCAGGAGACTGGTGCTGGTGACTCGCTGGTGATCCGTCTTGACAAGCTTGTCGTCCCCCTCCTCAGGAGACTGGTGACTGGTGAACTCGCTGGTGATCCGTCTGACAGAGCTGTCCGTCCCTCCTGCAGGAGACTGGCGCTGGTGACTCTCACTTACGCTGGTGATCCGTCTGACAGAGCTGTCGTCCCCTCCTCAGGAGACTGGTGCTGGTGACTCGCTGTGATCCGTCTGACAGAGCTGTCGTCCCCTCCTCAGGAGAACTGGTGCTGGTGACTGCTGGTGATCCGTCTGAACAGAAGCTGTCCGTCTTCTAGTGAGACTGGTGCTGGTGACTCGCTGGTGATCCGTCTGACCGAGCTGGTCCGCCCCTCCTAGGAGACTGGTGCTGGTGACTCGCTGGTGAGTCCGTCTGACAGAGCTGTCGTCCTCCTCAGGAGACTGGTGCTGGTGACCTCGCTGAGTGATCCGCTGACAACGCTTGTTCGTCCCTCCTCAGGAACTGGCTCTGGTGACTCGCTGGTGATCCGTTGAAGAGTTTCGTCCCCTACTCAGAGACGGTGCTGGTGACTCGCTGGTGATCCGTCTGACAGAGCCTGTCGTCCCCTCCTCAGGAGACGATGCTGGTGACCTCTCACTCGCCTGGATCCGTCTGACAGACTGTCGTCCCCTCCTCCAGGAGACTGGTGCTGGTGACTTCGCTGGTGTCGTCTGACAGAGCCTGTCGTCCCCTCCTCAGGAGACTGGTGCTGGTGACTCGCTGGTGATCCGTCTGACAGGAGCTGTCGCCCTCCTCAGGAGACTGGTGCGGTGACTCGCTGGTGATCCGCTGACGAGCTGTCGTCCCCTCCTCAGGAGACTGGCCTGGTGACTCGCTGGTGATCCGTCTGACGATGCTTGTCGCCCCTCCTCAGGAGACTGGCGCTGGGACTCCTCACTCGCTGGTGCCGTCTGACAGAGCTGTCGTCCCCTCCCAGGAGACTGGTGGCTTGGTGACCCGCTGGTGATCCGTCTGACAGAGGATGCGTCGCCCATCCTCAGGACAACTGGTTGCATGGTGACTCGCTGGTGATCCGTCTGACAGAGCTGTCGTCCTCCTCAGGAGACCGGCGCTGGTGCTCGCTTGGTGATCCGTCTGACGAGCTGTCCGTCCCCCTCCTCAGGAGCCTGGCGCTGGTGACTCGCTGGTGATTCCCTGTATCGGAAGCTCTCAGACGCCGGGCGGTACCTGGTGTGTGTCAAACCCACCGGAATTCCAGCCGTACCCGCTCCCCGCAGGCCAACACTGACCGTCAAAGGGATACGCAAGAAAGAAACACATAGTTCAGATCCTCCGAGCCGTAAACTCTGAGCTGCTTTGATTCTGCCGCTGTAGCTACGGAATCGACGCAAGTTTTGTGGCTATTCTGTTTTCCTGGCTTATGATTCCGCTTTTCTTTAACTTCGGTTTTTTTCCTTTTGCCCTGAATGTCTAAAGTTTTGCGTTTCTGCTTTCCGCATCAAATCAATATTTTGTGAGTAATTCTCGTAACACAGGCAAGACTTCACTGCTATGTCGCCGCAAATGATCGCTGGTCTGACCGACATCTGTCGCCATTTCAGAGAAGCTCAAGTTCTGGCCGCGGCCGGCGAGCCGCGCTCTGGAGCTCAATAAGCCAGGCCGCCTGTACTGCCGTGCCACGGGCAGCACGCCGCCCACCACCGTCGGCTGGGTTCGAATCCTGGCGTCGGGTCGCACGCAGTTTGAGTGGCCGCCGCACGTGAGGGATGTGAACGGCACGCTGGAGTTTGACCCGGTCAAGGAGTCTGATGGCGGAGAGTACAGCTGTGTGGCTACCAACGCACAGGAGGTCATCAACGCCACCGTCAACCTTACCGTCGTCGGTCAGTGGCAACAACAGGTGGCGCTGGCACTCGTATCAGCTAGCTTTGATAATTCTTGAGACTCACTTTTCTGCTCACCTTCCATAGAGTGATGCTCAACTGTAAAAACATCAAATTTGCAGACTTAAACAATGTCAAAGTGCACTTATCAATATTGAGGAGATTTATACCCCCTGTGTGGTTATTATTGGTCACGCTGGTCGTTCCGGTCTCCGATTTAAAGCATCTTGCTGAAATAAATGCATGCAGCAGCATTTCTTACCAGTGACCTTATCACCATGACATCGCCTCCTTGTTTCCAGCTGAACGCCAAGTTCCGACGACGCCACGCAGCCTTCGAGGCGGTGGTGGGGTCGCCCTGCTGCTGGAGTGTCAGGCGTACGGTCGCTATGAGCCCACGTTTTCCAGTGGGACGGAACTCTAAACTCAGATGGACTGGAGGGACCTCAAGGTGAGACCTGAGGCCAGCGTCCGTGGGACAGGAACTCTAAACTCAGTGGGACTGGAAGAACCAAGGTGAAGACCTGAGGCCAATGCGTTCAGTGGGACCAGGAACTCTAAACTCAGTGGACTGGAGGACCCAAGCGTGAGACCTGAGGCCAGCGTCGCAGTTGGGACAGGAACTCTAAAAACTCAGTGGACTTGGAGGACCCAGGTGAGACCGTGAGGCCAGCGTCCAGTGGACAGGAACCTCTAAAACTCAGTGGACTGGAGGACCCCAAGTGAAGACCTGAGCCCAGCGTCCAGTGGGACAGGAATTGCAAACTCAGTGGACTGGAGGACCTAAGGTTAGAAACGGCCCTGACGAGCGAGACAATGTATTGCCATAATGTATAATGTATATACACCACTTATACATGCATACCTACATAATAGCCGTTTTCATCCGAGGGATTTTATTCCACCGGGCGATTGGAGGCGTTTGGGGCGTTTGGGGTTTGGGACGTTTGGGACGTTTGGGACGTTTGGTTTAAGGGGTCTGGGGGCCAGTGTGAGGGCTATGGCCACGTGACACGGGCTAGGTCCAAAAGTCCTAATTTCCCAAAGCCAAATTCCCAATTTCTCCCGAACTCACCAATTAAGGCCAAACGCTCCAAAACGAGCCCTATCGCTCCGAATGAAAATACAATTATTCGTGAAACGGCTTATGAGTCGGAGGAACACACTATCTGCAGTGTCCTAGGATTGCTTTAGAGCAGGGTCAGAGTTAATATTCTCTGAACTGGAAATCAGCAAAAAGAGTTGACAATTATAACTAAACTAACTTTTTTCAAATAATTTACACCTATCAAACAAAAACTTGATCAATTTCTGGCTTTTTCACATCATATTAAAAATAAATGAGTGAAAAATAATATAAAAAGTGAAAAAGAGTGGAAAATATCTATTCACATTGGGCAAAAGGAGTGGAATATTATTCCTTGTAGGGTGTCACTTTACACCCAAAATTCCCAATCCTAGGACACTGCCAATCTGGCGTCAGTCGCTTAGAAGTGCACATTCGCAAGTCTGTCTATTAGAACAGAGTGTATGTTAGTGTTAGGAATACTGGTAGATAGTGTGAGAAATCATGGTTTTACCTGAGGTGTGACAAAGTTGTGCCGAGCTAATTTTGAATCGCCTATGCCGATTACTGGCTGCAGCAGTGCTGTGTGCAAGTACGAGTAGGTGTAAACAATAGCTGTGTCCATGGTGAATGACTGAGCCATTTCCGGTGTCCATGGTTGTATCCCTGCAGTGCCATCTGTGACATGCTGTGATACCCCCTCCATCACCTCCCTCTGATACCTCCGTGACCCCGCGGCCAGGGTGACCGCTACACGGACTACACGGTGGCCGTGTAGCACTGTCCGGTGCTATTGTCCGTTTGGTTGGTAATGCATCTAGACTCGGAAGTGTTGTTTTGTATATATCGCGGGAGTGGTAGAGAAACACGTCCGATCAGCGTCTAGACTCGGAAGTGTTGTTTTGTATATATCGCGGGAGTGATAGAGAAACACGTCCGATCAGCGATAGCGTGCTCGGAAGAAGAGAGAGATCATCATACGTCATAAGGCTCGGCGCCAGCTCGGTCACGACCCAGCACTACTGTCTACTGCCGTGGTGGCGACAGAAGTGCTGAGACTAGGCTGATTAGACGTCGGCGGCAGCCGGTCGGGTGACGGTGTCAGCGCAGGGGTCCGGTGGAGGGATCGAATCAGGGGTCCGGTGGAGGGATCGAATCAGGGGTCCGGTGGAGGGATTTAATTACGAGACGGTGACGGTATGACAGGGACTCAACTCCCAGATTATGAGCTGGGCACCACAACCCCACCCTGACCTCTGCGTTACCTCCGTGTGCGCGCGAGCGGCTTCCCTGACATCAGCCTGTCTGTGTGTCGGCAGGTTCGTGGTGTTTAAGAACGGCAGTCTCTTCATCAAGGAGCTGCGGTATGGTGACGAGGCGCGCTACGGCTGCATCGCTGGCAACAGCGGCGGCTTCTCTCGGCAGGAGACCCACCTGGTGGTCCGATGTGAGTCCGACTGTGGCTGGCTGTATACAGACATGTCACTTGCGAGTCACTGTAGCCGGATGTGCAGTCATGCCACTTGCAAGTCACTCAGTCACCCTCCATGACTGATACCTTCTGTTACCCCGCGTGACACTTTGGTGACCCCACTCTGACCTCTCCGTGACCTCCGTGTGTAACCTCCGTGTGTGACCTATCTGTCACCTCCGTGTGTGACCTCTCCGTGACATCTCCGTGACCTCCGTGTGTGACCTCTCCGTGACCTCCGTGTGTGACCTATCCGTGACCTCCGTGTGTGACCTCTCCGTGACCTCCGTGTGTGACCTATCCGTGACCTCCGTGTGTGACCTATCCGTGACCTCCGTGTGTGACCTCTCCGTGACCTTATGTGTGATCTCTCTGTGACCTCCGTGTGTGACCTCTATATAACCTCCGTGTGTGACCTCTCTGTGACCTCTCCGTGACCTGTATGTGACGCCCGCAGCCTCTGAAGCTGATCTGTCTCAGCGAGCGATGACGCCTGGCTTGGCGGCCGATGACGGCAGTATGATGACGCGTACAGTGGTCATTACGGTTTCCGGCCGCCGCCGCCTACCTGGTGCTGGTGGCCGGCCTCATGGCCTGGTGCCGCTATCGTCGCATCAAACGAAAACAGCAGTACATTCGCACCGCGGCAGAGGGCACCAGCGTGCTGTGTGAGTCTGGAGAGGCATTGCAGGGACAGAGGTGTGGGTTTAGTGGTTGTGGAACAACCTTGGTGGACGTGGACCCTTAGATCCAGATAGTTGTGTTACAATATGTTTACATCAGACCTTGAGGCCTCTTGCACCAAATAATCTACCCGGATAAAAAACAATCCAACCCACCATGCAAAGCTACCCAGCCGGATATTTATCTTGCACCAAGCGAAGCAGCCATCTGGGTAACCCAGTTGGCTGCTTCGCTTGGTTGGAAATATAAATATCCGGCTGGGTAGCTTTACATGGTGGGTTGGATTATTTTTTATCCGGGTAGATTATTTGGTGCAAGAGGCCTCAGAGGCCTCTTGCTGGTTTGATGGTTGAAGACTCGCCAAGGCTCTCCGTTTTCTGATAAACATATCCAAAGCTGTGTATGTCTGCATTATGTCGTAACGAATATCGTAGCCACTCTACCCACGTAAATTGATAAGTAATCACAGCGACCATAAGAGACAGAAAATGTTGTCATACAAAGGGCTACCCCAGCAGGCAGCAGCTCAAACGATCCATATAACGCCACCGTCGCCACGCTATACACCGTACGGCGATGTGTAACCCACCACGTCCTCCCTCTGCAGTGGATAAAACCGACGGTGGTGGCAGCAGCGGCGGCGGCGGCGGTGGGGGCGTCGGCGGGGGCAGGGCGCGCTACGTCCAATACCCTGGCGAGCCTGCCCCTAGCGACAGCCCCTCTTGCGGCTACCACAGTCCTTCACCCCAGACCGGCGGATATCACAGCTACCAGAGCATCAGATCGGATTGTGATGCTCCTCCCAGCTGTGGCAGGGTGTCTCACGCCAGTGGTGGAGACCGGCTCCTCCGACCGGAGAGGCAGCAGCTGCATCCCGTCATGCCGCTCGGTGAGTCGTCAGTCGGCGTCCAGTGTTTTCGTGGTGGGGTCGATTGTGGCGGGGACAGAGGTGGAGTTCTTTTTATGACGGGGCTTCCGTCATGGCGTCAGGGCCTCCGTTCGCAAACATTGGTCTTCGGGGTGGAGTTGAGCCCCTTCGGTATTCATTTAGGCAATATCGGTTAGTATCAATCGTTCTACATTTGCTGTGTCGATCGTCTTTGCTTGCAATCGGAGTTTGTTTTTAGTTCAGCAGTATTGTTTTCCAATGCCATATTATTTGTGTCAGTTCGCCTTCCATATGCTGTTGTCATCTCCTGACACCAAGCTCTACTAATAGTGGTTTGTTGGGGTTTAAGGACGCCGCGATTGAAGCCCCACTTAACCTACCCCTCCATCCTTTTCCTTGCCACGGTGTCCCAACTGCACTGTAACACTCTCCGCTCTCTCTCTCTCCAGGTCACGGAGATTTCGGCGAGGTGTACCTGGCCCGGGTGAAGCGGCGGCGGCGGAGCGACCGTAGCGGCGGCCCGGTGGAGGCCGACCAGTCCATCGTCATGGTGAAGACCCTGCAGAACCGGCAGCCGCAGCTTCAGACAGAGTTCGCTCGTGAAGCGGAGCTCTATGGCCTGCTGCCGGCGCATCCGGCGGTGGCCGCCCTGCTGGCTCACTGCCACGAGCAGCAGCCGCACCTGCTGGTCATCGAGTACAGCGACTGGGTGAGTGCCACGAGCAGCAGCCGCACCTGCTGGTCATCGAGTACAGCGACTGGGTGAGTGCGGCCCAGTGAGTGCAGTGACTCCAGTTAACAGCCTGCACTTCACAATGCACAGTGTGTGTGTATGCTAGCTGAACAGACGGGAGCATAGTATCCGCTTCCTCGCTCTCGGCTGGTCGCTGGTTTGGTGTTTTACTGCGTCGAAAACATGCAATACCGTTTTAGCTTTGGACTTAGCTTCAGCGGCTAATGCGGGCGCCAAATGACCTCAGGTCTCAGAAGCCTCGGAAGCCGGTTTACCCTTGAATCCTAATCACAAAGGAACATGCAAATTTCGGGCAATTCGGAGTCTTGAATGTCGGACCGATTGACTTGTCTTCTCATTTGACTTTCCGTCTTGTTGTCGCAGGGTGACCTGAAGCAGTTCCTGCTTGCGACCCGTGAGGACTCCACCCGGGGTCCCCCGAGACCTCCACCCATCAGCTCTGCACAGGCGGCCAGCATCTGCCACCAGGTGGCGGCGGGACTACAGCACATCCACAGCCACGGCTTCATCCACAGGTCAGTCGGCAATATCATATCGCGAATCGGCGAATGATTCGGCACTTACATTTATCGGGGTTTGAATAAATAAACTTTGTGATAAGCGTTAGGATCCTTACAGTTGATGGTGATGATAATTTGGGCTTAAGGGCGCCGCAACAAAATAGTTATATGGCGCCCAGGTCAACATCCTTACAGTTATCATGGCCACTTCTTGACAGCCTGTACAAATGACCACACTCCAGTCCCTATCACTACCAGACGTGCCTACCACTCCCTTCCGCAGCCCCCCGGCAGTTCTGACGCAGCATCTCTGCCCCGCCCACAGAGACGTGGCCACGCGTAACTGCCTCGTCACCAGCCAGCTGCGAGTGAAGCTGAGCTGTAGCCGTCTCTCGCACGACACCTACAGCGCCGAGTACTGCCTGCTGCACGGCCGCCGGCTGCCACTGCGCTGGCTGCCTGCTGAGGCCGTGCTGCGCGACCAGCTGACCAGCAGGGCAGACTGCTGGGCCTGGGCCGTGCTCTGCTGGGAGGTGCTGCGTCAGGGCGAGCTGCCTCACGCTGGCCTGACAGACGAGCAGCTGGCACGCAGCGGGCCGCCGCTTCTGGCGGTGCCGGGCGAGGCGGCGCCGCCGCTGGCTGCGACCATGCGTCGCTGCTGGGCGCAGGCGGCACCAGACAGGCCTGACATGGCGCAGGTGATGAACATGCTGGCAGATACGCCGGAGAGTGGGCCGTGAACAGGGTGAACCGTGAACAGGGGGAACGTGAACAGGGTCAACAGTGAACATGGTCAACTATGAACAGTGAGTAGTGCTGGCTGCCTGAGTGAATAGAGAACAGTGCCTAGCATACCGGAGAGTGAACGCTGAATAATGACGAGAGCTTATACGTGCAAGTATGGGACTTCGACCCAACGACGGCAGGAACAAGATTCCTAACGTAGGCGCCTTAGCCGGGATGCGGTCAGTGCTGTCGAATGATGTGCACTTTGTGGCAACGCCATGGCGGTTCGGCAGGTCGGGTGTGCGGCCAAGCAACAACTGTTCGCTCGATGTTAAAACGGGTTTGAGAGGAGGCGGAGGGGGGGGGGTAGCGAGCACACTGATCGCCACAGGGCTGGTCGGATGGCTAAGGACTCGGTTGGACAGACGCCTAGCTCCGGTCGAGGCAATGGGTCCGTTCTGGAGGGAGTCGCTTCGATGCCTCAATGAGAACTGGTGTGAAGTGATGTGTGAAGTGAAGTGAAGTGAAGTGATGATGTGTGATGTGAAGTGATGTGTGATGAGTCCACAGCCAGTGTGCTCTTTTTTGTGCAATGTATCATTTTGCTTCTTGCGGATACTGTGCTAAGATATGATTGTTTTGTAAGAATATCACTAGTCGTGTGTGTTGAAGATATTGACTCTTAGATTATGCAGAACATTTAGCTGTTTATTTTTTGTCTGATCTTCGCTGTGAGCCGTTGACCTATGACATGTCCGAACTTAAGTCTTCGAGTCATTCCTTTTATCAATAAGCACGTGGAGCAAATTTCTTAAAATATAGGAATCAATACGTATGGAATGCGATCTTGGTTTACATCAGTCTGATCAAACGTGTTTCGGGAGCTGCTAAAATGGCACATTGACCGTTTAACTTGTTTCCTTCCGCAGGGTATATACTATATACGTATCATGTTCTGAACATGACATGCATAAACATTTGGGTCTGTTCCAGTCGCACTTCTAACCTCCTCAAAGCTGCTCTCACTTGGTCCAGTCGTATTCTTTAAAGCGTAAAATAGCACCATGTTTTAATCATTAAGTTGTTATTTTAAAACTGAGATTTACCATAATTGTCGGGTTTCGTCGCTGAGAAACCACTCCCGAATTTTTCCCTCCAAAGCGACCCTTTAGTCTCGAGTTTCAACGCAAGCCAAAAAGCTGGCAGTCATTAAGTGTCATAATTTCAACGTCACAAATCCCTGACGGTTTCCATCTACGTCACAGTAGTTATCCACTGGTGAGTGCCCACCCGTGAGGAGCGAAAGACCCTAGGACAAATCCATCGTCTATTTTTTGAAGAAACTGGTGCTGCATGCCCCTATGTATTTCAGGCCTCTTAACGCGCTGTTGGGGCGTTCCGCACGACCCGACCGCCACCACACTGGGGACGGTCAAGGGTCAGTTGGGCGGCTCACTGGACACACTAGGTTGGTTCACGTATGCGTGCCCACCGCACGGAGCTCTGGCTGTGAACGCTCGTTTCCTAAAAAATTTCCTCGGGTCGCGCAGGCGAGCGCCGGTCGAAAAACCAAACATAGGCGAGGTCGCGCGTTTATGTCACTGACCTGATACCGGTTGTCACCCATGGTGAGGTGCCGGCACAGCAGCTGTCACTGGGCGGGCCAAAGTTTGCCGTTCGATGCCTCTTGTGACAGACACAACTCGCTTTTGGTGACGCAAGATTTGGTGTGACGTCACATGTACATATTACTATTTTTCAAATTAACAACAATTCTGATTTTTTTCCAAAAATGAATGCAGGACCGTAATCCAGGGCATTCCTTCTCCATCATTCTACATACTTTTTCCCAAGGTGCTATATTCTTTAACACAGAGCAGTTGCAGTTGGAGCAACTTAGAGGAGACAAGAGGCGCGACGGGAACAGGCCCAATATGTTGCGTAATTATTGAATCGAGCGATATTGAAACGTAGAGAATAAACTTACTGCTGTTTCAGAAATGCCTCGTGGTTGACTGACGTGCTAGCTGAGCGATTTGTTCAGCTTTGTCAGCGCGTGTCGAGCTGTAAGGTGTATGTGTGTCACCAGGCTCGTTGGCTTTGTGTGGCTGACGTGACGACGTCACACCATTTTAGCTTGCTAGTCATATGTTGTCATCAAGTAACAAAGCTATGCGGAATATAATTATGTTAAGAGCCTCTGTGTGTGTGCGTGTGTGTGTGTGTGCGTGTGTGTGTGTGTGCGTGTGTGTGTGTGTGCGCGTGCGGGTGCGCATGCACGTGCGTGTGTGTGCGTCTCTCGGTGTCCGCACCGATCTGTGGAAAGCCTCCAGTCAGAATGGGCTCGAATCCTACACTTCTCGTTACAATGCGGACCTTTAACCCGCCATTGGCGGTGGGGGGGCGAAAACGACGCCCCTCAGGGATTTTCACAATAGATAAATAAACTAACAATGCTACCAACACGAAACCTCGGTTACCGTCTCCTACATAAATTTGACGTCTTCGGTGCATTTTTTAGTTATATCAAATTAAGTGA
>VOPJ01003454.1:0-25792 GCA_014673585.1 Semibalanus balanoides
ACCCGCTGATCATTAAGCTTAAAATTGAACTCCAATGGCTTCCTTTCGTTACGACCGACAAGCTGGTTTTCGAATTCTGAATCTGCCCCAAATAGGAGTGAAATAGCAGAAACGGAAACTTTATAAGGCAATATGCATACATATTTGCTAAAGTGGGATGCTATATCAACCCGTCGCAAACTGGAACAGTTCCCTATTTGCGTTTTTTGCAAGGGCTTGCAGATCACAAATTGCGATCTATATTCGAATGTGGAATAAAGTAAGACCATATATGGCCTAGAAAAAGGTTCACACTTCCCTTAAAACAAGTTCACGGTCGTAACAACGACAGCATAATCACCAGCGCGCTTCAACCTAAGGGGGTCATCGGAACATTTCCCCTACTATTCAGCGCCGACTGCCACCGGTTATCGTAATTTACTATACGAGGCTAATGTGTGTTAAACAACTGCCGTCATTTCAATATTTGTCATCATAACGAGATATGCAACCAGGAAAAAGGGTTACTTGAGACTTGGCTCCACTCACGGTCTGGTTCCGATATTACATACAATTTCGTTTTCCAAGACTTACAATTTTTCGCCACTTCGCGGTGGTCATCGTCAAACAAAGCCATCGTCATTCGTCATCGTCTTCGTTTTTATTTTTAGTCTTTATTTATATTTTATTTTAACTTTATTTTATATAACTTATTACATATATATATAACTTTATAACTTTATATATTAACTATATATATATATAACTTTATTTTAAGTCTACAGATTTTGAATGGATGGATTTCTGAGGTGAGGACTCGCACTAAGCATGCGCAGGCATACCCTGAACTGGGTCATCGTAACGCTGAATTAAATGAATAACATTTTTAGCTTCTCTTCCTCTACTAGGCCCATACTTTGTTCAGATGCAATTTGCGCCCCCCGAACAGTACAGGCGCACTTGGCATTGGGCTATGAGCATTCCTAGAAGTAAATTGCGCTCTAGGGATAGAAAAGGTGCCCTAAGGCCCGACCCACACGGAGGAGTTTGGCATGCGTTGCGTTGCGTTCTGTCACGTCTCGATGCCTCTCAATGGGTCTCAATGCGTCTCAATGCGTATCAATATGTCTCAATAGGTCTCCAATGCTCCATTAAGATGCATATAGATGCATTGAGACGCATTGAGACGCATTGAGACCCATAAAGAGACATCGAGACGCGACGGAACGTAACGCAACGCATGCAAAACGCACCCGTGTGGGACGGGCCTCAAGTTAGACATTAGGCGCCCCTAGAGGCAAATGCCACCCCAATGTCCACGCACCATGGGCATTGGAGCGGAACCGGTGCCCTCTAAACCTGGCAATAAGCGCTCGTACAAGCAAATAATGTGTGATGTCGCCCACACCACCAATTGTGCAGTACCATTGTTTTTGACGTGGCGCCACTGCAGTGGCGCCGCTGCAGTTTCGCTGCACGCGCCGCTGCTGCCGCTGGAGCCAGGTGCCCCGGTATGGACTATGGACGCACCTAACAACAATATTAGGCTTTTATGATAGGCTGTGCCTATTGGCAAGGAGGAAGATGCAACAGCCCATCAGTTCCCAATAATTGAATCAAATGGTTGCATAATATAATTCAACAATTAATGAAAGTTAAATAGTAAACGTAAAAAACTCATCACTAGATATTGAAGTTGCCTTGGGGTGATCTACCTAACGATTTTTAGGACAAAACTCAGCGTTTGTGGTCAGCTAGTGTAGGTACTAATTAACTTTGAGCTCCTGGTTACGCTCCTGGTCACAAATGGTTCACAGTTAACGGGCGGATCGGAAGACCACCATCGAAGACCATCGTAGCGTGCCTTACACACCAGCCAATGCACACGCGATCTCCCAAAAAAGCTGCCTGTACCCTGGCACCCTGGCGTTCTCGAAATCGTCGCGAAAGCCCCGCGCCGACTGGGTGTGTCGAGCCTGTTTTGCTGCGGAGTTCCTGTGACACGCGGTAGCTCAGGTATCACGAATAGACAGCCCTTCAAAGTCAGGGATTTGAGCCACTTACCACGTGAGCGAGTGTGCTATATCCAGAACGGCCGATAGGAGCTAAATTGGGGGAACAAATACTAGGACGTGTAAATTCTAACAAAACATCACATTTTGCTGTAACTTATGTTAAGAACTAAACTGAATCATACCATGCTAAGACAAAATATATACTGATGCTTTATTTAAAGTCAGGAGTTTAATCAACTTTCGTCAATTTGAGTTATTTTCGGAGTCATGGACCCGATGGACCCTGGATACTATACGGTGGACTTATAAATCGATGTGATTTAGGTGTTCCAACAATGCACAAACATGTTGTCGATAATATTCTGCTGCGATAAATGTGATACACAATAACCAGACAACAATAATTTATTGTAAACATTCACCCTAGCAGTACCCGAACGATGCTAGCAATCACGTTTACCCCACCAAGAGCATCTATGGCAGACACACATGAACACACTAAACTACGCGTACCTAAGTAGCATACACGTCCTAAGCCATTTTGGTCGTAACTGACCCTCGTTTCAAAGCACAACTCGGGACCCACACTGGTGAAAAACTCCGGCAGACTCCCCTAGTAGCACATTGTCGTTGTCACAACGTCATGGCAACGTTGACAACGTCAGGACAACGTTCATACTACGTAATTACGTCGTGAAAACGTTGTCACAACGTCGTGAAAGTAATGTGTGCTACTAGGGTCAACGAGCACTGAGCATACCTGACATACATATAATTCATGCAATGAGACGATATGGCTGAGCGACTTCACCCAGCAGCACACTGCGGATGAGTTCACTGCGGCGCTCACTCCGCTGTAAGAACATGTCATGGGACGAAGCGGAGGCCGGTCCGCACTGACCCGCCTCGCGGCCCGTCTGTCCGCTGTCTCAGTACACGAGGCAGCACCACGTCACACGGATTATCCGCTGTAAAGCTGTCCGCGGGCGCCGGCCGGCAGCCGGTCCTGTGGTTTCTGGTAAGCCGCCACCACAGCTCTCGCCGCCACCGACATGCCATAGACATGTGCGGACGCCGACAATATGGCAGTCTGGTAACCTTCCCGCTTCGATTCACCTCGAGTTCAGCAGGGAAATGTAGGCAGCAGTGTCCGTGAGTTACATCAGAGTCACAGGTCACAGAGTCAGAGTCATCAGGTCACATCACCATCCTTCAGACGCAGGTCCAGACAGACCCGACAGCAGTCCTGAGAACCGATCGGCCTGACCTTGGGCCTCTCCCCACCTCTTAGGCCCAAGCGTCGCNCAGTGTTGTGTTGTGAGAGGGTTGGACGGCCTCAGTGTTGTGTTGTGAGAGAGTTGGATGCAGACGAGAGAGTCCAAGCCGATCAAGATGAGCTGAAAATCGCAATGAGATGAGAAAGTGAGATGCAAAACAACACACAAACAAAGTGATGTTAGGGGCTCACAGCGCGGTCAAGCGAGGTAAGTGCAGCGAGGCAAGACAATGGTACAAAAACGATGCAAGAAAACTGCAAAAAGCGAACAAGCAACGGCGAGGCGAGATAAGATGAGGCGAGAGAGGGCCATAGAGAGAAGAGTGACGGGAACCGCAGCACATATACACCGCCGGCCCGCAGCGGCAGCGTGGCTGCGGCAGTGACCGGGCACGCGTGTCGTTCCGCTCGCCCTCCCCGCTCATCGCGTATCGACCGGCTGGCACTGGCAGACACCACAATCAAGTAGGCTTGACAGGGCACTTAAGCCGGAATTGGCCAGCTGACTGCGTTCGGCCATTCATCAAAGCCAGAGACGAGGAACGCAAAACCGGCGCAAAAACACGCCTCTGACACCTAACGCGAGCCTAATGGGCGGCCGATCCAAGTCAGGAACGTGAATTGGTCGATACTGGAAAGCGAGAGACGAACGTGGAAAATGACGCCGCACGTTTCTGGCCAGTATGCGCACCTTCGTTCAGAATCTGGTGGGATTGGCACCAAGAGAGGGCAGAATTAATGCTTAAGTCTGCAATTATGAGCAGAGGAAATTGGACAGTGGCGAAAGGGGGTGCATTGCAAATGTCTGTGAAGGACTATGAGCCGGTGCCAGAGGTGTGGACGGATCCAGGGACACAGAGACGGTCCACAGGGGCACAGGGGCTCAGGAAAGGGGATACCAAACAATGTAATAGGAAGTTGTAAAATTGTCACACAGGACAATCTAGGTGCAGTCTAAGGTCTAGGCCAGTCATAGGCAGCAGTCTAACGGATATGTTACGGTCATAGGCAGCAGTCTAACAAATATGTTACGGTCATAGGCAGCAGTCTCACATATATGTTACGGTCATAGGCAGCAGTCTAACTGATATAATACGGTCATAGGCAGCAGTCTAACTGATATAATACGGTCATAGGCAGCAGTCTAACAGATATTTTACGGTTATAGGCAGCAGTCTAACAGACATGGTACGGTCATAGGCAGCAGTCTAACAGACATGGGACGGTCATAGGCAGCAGTCTAACAGACATGGTACGGTTATAAGCAGCAGTCTAACAGATATGTTACGGTTATAGGCAGCAGTCTAACAGACATGGTACGGTCATAGGCAGCAGTCTAACAGACATGGTACGGTTATAAGCAGCAGTCTAACAGATATGGTACGGTTATAAGCAGCAATGTAACAGATATGTTACGGTCATAGGCAGCAGTCTAACAGATATGTTACGGTCATAGGCAGCAGTCTAACAGACATGGTACGGTCATAGCAGGCAGTCTAAACAACATGGTACGGTATAAGCAGCAGTCATAACAGATATTTACGGTTATAGGCACAGGTCTAACAGATATGTTGGTTACGTTAAGGGCCAGCAGTCTAAACCAGTACATGGTACGTTCATAAGCAGCAGTTTCTAACAACATGTACCGTTATAAGCAGTCAAGTCTAACAGATAGTGTACGTTATAAGCACAAATTAACAATATGTCTACGTCATACAGCAGTCTAACAATATGTTACGCATAGGCAAGCAGTCTAACAACATGGACGTCATATGCAAGGCAGTCTAAACAGATATGTTACGGTTCATAGGCAGCAGTCTTAACGACATGGTACGGTCATAGCACAGTCTAACAATATTTACGGTCATAGGCAGCAGCCTGGTACTCTATAACAGATATGTTACGGTCATAGCAGCAGCTGTAGCTCTATAAACAGATAGTTACGGTCATAGCAAGCAGCTTGGTACTCATAACAATATGTTACGGTCATAGGCACAGCCTGTAGCTCTATAACAGATGTTACGGTCAACAGCAGCCGGTAGCTCTATAACAGAATGTCGACGGTCACTATGGCAGCAGCCTGGTAGCTCTATAACAGATATGTTACGGTCATAGGCAGCAGCCTGGTAGCTCTATAACAGATATGTTACGAGCATAGGCAGCAGTCTGGTAGCTCTATGTAGTATGTATATCCTTAGAAACAAAGGACATTCCAGAGTCCAGACACACATCGGTAAATAGCAATTAAACTAAAGTTAATGCAGGATTTAGTTCGTCTAAGACTGCTGAGTGGGTAAATTATAATTATTCAGGAATCAATTTTTAAAAAATGTTACAGAACCATCTAATATACGAAATTAATGCAAAAGTGGAACTCACGCGGACTCCGAGTTGACGACGTGATTCTTCATGGACTTGATCTGCTGGAAGTGGGAGGACATGTCGGTGGCCAGCACCATATCCACCACCAGCGACCGCAGCTCCATGAACTCCTCACGACTCAGGTTACACAGAAAGTTGCACTCTTCCTCCCGCAGTATCCTGCAACGTGGCGCAAATAGTATTTAGTGATGCTGTATGGACGAAAGATAACGGATTCGTTATGTGTATTGTATAATACAACTGCCGGAGTCCTCAGGCCAATATAATTATGTCTCTCTTTCACTTGGCATATCTGTGCGTTCGCGTCCGACTTACTAGGATTTGAATGATTGCCCATCACAGCTCGCTTTTGTGAACAAAATATAATTTCTCCTCAAGTGATGTACAATTCCGCAAGTGAAATATATCACGCAGTTTCGTCTAAGATAGCAAGCAGAATAAAACTACATATCAATCCCACACTGTCGCTCCTTGAAGTCGGCTGTATAGCACGCAATAGAAACATAACTGCTAAATATCCAACTTAGCAGCACACAACTTTTGCAGGCGGTGGATTCGTTTGAAGTGGCGACGGCGGAGTTCACGTGACACTACCTAGCTTCTCGACCACTTCATCTCACGCCTGATTACCCCAACTCCTCCCTCAATCGAACAACTTGGCGCACCGGCCCGGCCCGGGAAGCCGAGCAAATATCCACCAACGAGGTTTGCCAGCGTCCCCTACGGCGCCTCAGTTGGTCCAATAACCGCGAATCGCCCGAGGGCGGCTCGACGCTGACATGGTCCGCCTATACCGGTGGCTGGCCCGGGCAGGAGTGAGCTGGTCCCGGACCTGCAGCCAGTGATATGCAGCACAGGATACTATCTCAGGGATTAAAGGTCAGAGCAGGCGCACGAGTTGGCTTGATTTCAGCCGACTTGAGTATGCCTGGCTTGAGATGAATTTAGCTCGGCACTGAGCTTTGAAATTTGCATATCTCGCGTTCATGCATCACATACATTTTTAGTTTATGCTCAGTTGGGACGGTACTGATGTTCTCACACATGGTTTCATGCTCTCACTAATCGGTTGAAAACAACAGGAGGCTTAAAGGAAAATATAAAAGCTTGAACACAAAATATGAAGTCTACCTCCTCCCATTAGTCGGACAGTAAATCACGAGCAGCACAGTTATAAACCGCCGAGTACCAGACTCCAGCGGCGATCTATCACAAACTACGGCGTCACAACTGGCGCAGCTGTCACGGACAGGAGGATTCCCTCGCGCGTCGTTCGTTTCCGCCGCCGCCGCCGCCGCCGCCGCCGCACACTATAGTTCCCAGTCTATGAGCTGCGGACATCCTGTCAGGTCCGCCACAGAGCAGCGCCCCATCAACCCTCTTCCGTTGGCGGCTGTCACCCCCTGTGACCTCCGTCCACTACCCCCTAACTGGTCAGACAGGGAGGACACAGTACTGGTAAAGCCAGCAGACTCGGCAGATGAGTCAGTGGCGGATCCATAAAATCTCTGGGAGCTTGATAGCCTCAATGAGCTTTAGCGCCCCCCCAAAACCCCAATAACACACGATCCATAAAATCTTCAAGGAGGGGGCCATCAATTGCAGTGGTACCCCTACCTACACCCAAATCTGAAAACTCGACGGATTTGTTTCACTATATTTTGAGGGTGCCCCTATTTCATTTTTTTGTGCAAAATGTTAAGGACCCCTCAGGTCAGCAGATTGCCCCCCTCAGCTGGCCAGAGTGCCCCTGAGGCGGCTAGAGTGCCCCTCAGGCGACAAGAGTGCCCCTCAGGCGGCTAGAGTGCCCCATCAGCGACAAAAGTACCCCCCTCAGGCGACAAGAGTGCCCCCTCAGGCGGCCAGAGTGCCCCTCAAGTTCGAGGCCCAATGGGGGGCATGCCCCCATGCCCCCCCTCTGGATCCGCCACTGAGATGAGTACCTACCCTATGCAGGTCAGAGGACCCCTGACCAGACAGAAAGGCTCCTGGGCGGGTCAGAAGGGCCCATGAACATGCCAGATGGGCCCCTCACCAGTACGGAGGGAGCAGACCTTTTCATCCGTTCTACAGAGCCCTTTTAACGCTCGGGAATGGGCCCTCTCGAGGCGCCCTCGAAATCAAACAGAAATTTCGGCAACCGAAAAAAATGTCAAAATCCGTATATTTGGTATATCCAGTTGTTTTTTGGTGTCTCTTTAACGCTCTGGAAGGGCCATTTTGAAGCTCCCCTGGACGAAATCCTGGCTACGTGCCTGCTGAAGGAAATCCCGTTTTTTTGTGACGGGAGAACTCCACCTTTGAGATTGTCGTGTAAAGTGTAAACCCGTAATACGTTCATGAATGCCAATATCATGTTATTTGGTCAGAGTTAAATAGTTAAATTCGAGCCACAAACCGTTTCCCTGGTTTAACCCGAGGTAGTGCAGCTCCCCCTGCACCCATTGGTTGACGATACCAGCCCTTTCGGCTTTTCGGGAGTAACTCGCGTAACTATCAACCAATTGTGATGACACATGTACAGTACCTTACTTTTGAAAAATTTGACACTAGTACATACTTACCTACTTTAAAAAATGAACTTCTATCCCACATGACTTGTGACCTTTGACCTGTTTCTCAAGGTCGTGTCAGGCGCAACTGGCGTCCCGAAGTATGGATGCTCGTAACTTGCGCATTTTCCGAGTGTTTTTTGTTCAAGATATACTTATTTAGCATCATCATCATGTTTTAGGTATGAGTGTGTGAATGTATGCGCGTGTATCCTTGTGTGTGATTTGTATGACTACAGCCGTAAGTAGGCTCTGGCCTGTGGTTGTTTAGAAACTATTAGACAATAAACAAACAGAAGGAGCATATGCAGTATGCACATGTGTTAGCAGGTGACATTTATGGTTTCCACCGATACCGTGACCTCCGATGACCTCCGATGACTTTTTGGGGCTTTTTTGCAGTTTCTAGGGCATTTTGTGACGCTGATTTCAAATTTGAAATCCATGTAAAGTTGTTATATGTTCCACTTAGGGCCATGCACTTTCACAGGTCAACCGAGGTCATTGACATATAATGACCTGAGATGACCTTAATGGATTCTGGTAGTTTCAAAGACATTTTGTGACGCTGATTTCAAATTTGGCATCCATTTTGCATAATCATATGCTTATTCACAATTCTGGCTAGAATAAATTAAATTTCTACGCATTTACGATTTTGATGACATCCAGGTCATGGGCATGACCTCAGAAGTCACCACTCACCAATCACCAAGGTCCAAGGACCCTAACATCGAGTATCAACGGCTTCCTCTCACCACAAGCAGCACGCTCGTTTTTTAATCAAATATCCAGCTCAATCAGGGGCGAGACGCTGAGGGGTCCCTCGCACAGTTACGTAGGTATCGGACACTGCACTGGCGAGGGTTAAAGTCTACTTCAATTTAAACCCAATACATATTTTACAGCGCGCCATTTCGCGCAATGACTCTTGAGACATAAATGAACTATGACATTTACCAGCCGTCAAATTGCCCCCAATATCCATCAATCACATTGATGAAGATTGACACTAACTTCTGGAATCACTGCCCGAGCGGCGGCGTAACAGGCTGAAGTACCGGTCTGACCAGGCGTTGACTCCACTTGAAGGCCCCTTACGGTTGACTGCACTTGACGGCCCCTTACCGTTGACTCCGCTTGAAGGCCCCTTACGTTGACTCGGCTTGACGGCCTCTTGACAGCTGCTTACGTCACCACCTTGGCCTCTTGACAGCTGCTTGCGTCAGCACCTTGGCCTCTTGACAGCTGCTTACGTCAGCACCTTGGCCTCTTGACAGCTGCTTACGTCAGCACATTGGCCTCTTGACAGCTGCTTACGTCAGCACCAAAGCTGTCATAGTCAGGTGCGAGTTGCACGTGCCACACATGCTATGGTGGCCAATCAAAGCCTGATATGAGACCGCATTCAGTCGGACAGCCAGTCCAGGGATCTGGACGGGACGCAAGGCAGCTCGGCCACANGGCATGGTGCGGTGACCCCCCCTAAATACGCCCCTGTGTCGGCCCGACATTGCTTTGAACCTAAACTTGGATTTACCGGTAAAGGTTTCAAGTAGACCAAGGAAAAAATAGTAATATGGTAGCACTCAGAAATAGAGAAGGAAATAGACAAGCAATCTGAAAATAAGCAAGTGTACATGATCGTACTTGAATTTCGAGTTCAATCTTAATATTGCAGAATTAATATAAATAATCTGGATACATTTTAGGACTGACTTGAAATGCTGGTGAGGTTCAAATGTTGCATTGCGATGTAACGATTAGAAGCACGACAAATAGTTGAACGTATGTGCGCCACAATTGGCACTCGATTACGCATGACAGGCCTTTTAGTGTTATGACCGGTTGCGCATTGAATGGTGATAGTAAATGAATGAGTCCATTTTTGTGTGAGGCACTAGGGAAGCCACCGAGTCGTCTGGCCCGTGAATTTTCATTTTTTAATTTCTTCAGCTATCTTCGGGGTGGCGGCGACGCATCTCTGACTCGCCTACCGCGAGTGCAGTATGATATTGCGATATCTAGTGGCCTTCAATATCTATCATTTCAATTTTGATTTGCTAAGGGAGAGGAGGACTGATACAGATTGAGTTGATTGAGATAGCAGAGCTGAATAACTCAAGAACAATGAGTGAAGACACATTCAATGGAAGCTCTCAGCCTCTGAGCTTTCTGGAGCCTGAAGAAAATGACATGCTGGGGGCAGATACGCAGGGATCTGAGTTTGACTTCACAGATTTCACTGTGCCTTCCCAAAGTCAGACGCTTCCCTCCCAGATCGACTTAGCCTCCCAGGTAGGTTATTCTTAATTGTATTATTGGTGTATTGCACTGTTTGTTATCTAGAATGGCACAACTAAGACAATAAACCCTATACGCACAATGTAAATTGTTACTGAGGCTCTGTTCGGGCAGCTACTATCAGCCTACATATTCTATTTTCTACTGGCCAGCTTTGACGATATATGCTTGTGTTGTAATATATAGGGCAATGCTAGTAGCAAAAGCCTCTGGCGAATACTGATATTTTTGTGATGCCATACTGATTTTGGTGAATTTGGAATATCCTAGGAACTTAGTGAGACTGGGAGAAATGTTATGGCTAAATTGTCAAAAATGTTACTTATGTTTACCAGTTTAAACAACTTCAAATGACTTCAAATGACTGATGTGAGTAGGCACACTTCCTTGAAGTGTCCAGTTCACTCTTTAGCATGACAGTGAATAATAAATGATTTGGGTTTGCATATGGTACGGGTCTTGAAAGGAACACATAATATAAAGTGCTTCATTAAATGATGGTCCTCACAAAAACAAAATATGCTATGGGTATTATCCATAATTGACAAATTAAAATTGTAGTGAAGCAATTTGAAAAAAAAAGTAAATAGTTTACAATGGTTTGTTGATAGTGTATATAGTTTTTATGATCCAGATTATGTTGCTGGTAAGGTTTATGAACTGTGTTATTTT
This sequence comes from Semibalanus balanoides, assembly GCA_014673585.1. Classification (NCBI taxonomy): domain Eukaryota; kingdom Metazoa; phylum Arthropoda; class Thecostraca; order Balanomorpha; family Balanidae; genus Semibalanus; species Semibalanus balanoides. The sequence continues at coordinate 11,181 of VOPJ01003454.1, forward strand.
AAGCCTTCAGTGACAACAGATGGTTACTCACTGGTTAGGTAATGTAAGTTAAATCCCTGTATAAGGTAGTTTGCCAGTGGCTCAGTATAACTGCTATTCTGCCTGATTATTGTGCATGACATCCTTGATTTGCTTTGCTTTGTAGTACTTTGCAGTAAAGGTTACCTTTACCTAACAGTTATGATAAACTGCCCCTGTTCCAGATTTATGGTTGAATATACAATTTCAACATTGTCAATTACTCATATAATGAAAATATGTTTTCAATGTGAATTATTCAATTTTATACAATTCAGAATTACCCACTTCCTCCTCTCAGTTGCAATATGATGTAACCACATTTCATCAAATTCTATCCACTTGTAGCTAAGGAAATCTGAAAATGGAAACACCTAAAAGTGGCATTCTGTTTTCAATTGGTCAATGTGGAGTGCTAGCAGCATCTCAAACTCTGTATTATATTGTCTCATTTGTGTATCAAGAATCTTTCAAGAACAGCATAGACTCATGGCTCCTGTTAGATTGACATAAAATAAAATGGGTGCCAAATAACAATTTGTGTGGCGCCCTTAAGCCCCAATCATCATCATCACATATAATAGAACATCACCAGTTGAAATTACACATTTTCCAGCTTTTGCAGGCCAACAGAAGTTTATCCAGTATGAAACTGAATGCTCTCATGCTTTGAGTACCAGAAAGAGTCAAGACACCTTGTATTAATGTTATAATTTTCTTTTTAAAACTTCAAATGTTTATATTGCAGCTTCAATGACTATTTGTAACAAGTTAGATGCCATGTAACCTTCGATTCCAATCATGATCATCATATGTGTAACAAGTGATGCTCTCAGACTGGGAAGAATACACCTTTTCTCAATGCGAGGCGGCATCTGTTCAGCTCAATTCGGCATATCTCATTTAAACCGACAGCAGAACTATACTGGTTTGACATATATATAAGAGTCGAAGAGGGAGAGAGTCGGACTTCGTATATATCAATTTGAGTAACTATGGACAGCTTAGCTCAATGAGACCCGATCCCGCGGTGTCAGAGCAGTTGCTCATATATATATAACAGGTCGGAGAGCCTTGTCCACGAAATGGTTCCAGACACTGGTTCAACCAGTGGGTTTTCAGATACTTCTAGATACTGCGCAATGGATCTCACTAGACAGCGGGGTACGGTAGGGAGTGCGCAATATATTTAGCTTAAAGCGTTACGATGTACAGTTTCGGTTGACGACAAATTGCAACGCAACATATAATAGTCTTTGTCGATATTGAAATGCCCCTAGCCGTGGTTATTCCATATGACATCCGTTCGAATATGAACAGGAAAGATATTCCTGGTTATAATGAAATGTGTCAAAGTTTTAAAATAGTGTCTAAGTTCCAGTATGCCTGACGATATGATATGCACTATGCCACGTTCAGTTGAACAGATGCCGATTAGCATTAAGAAAAGGTGTAGTAAAAAACACATCAATGCACAGTGATATGCACAATATGACCATTATGTAAGCTAGATATCATAATGTGTGATTTCTAGTAACAATTATGTAATTCAATAATCTTTGTCATCAAGGGCGCCGCCATCATCCGAAAGTTCGGGGGAGGCATTCTGAAGTAAATTTTGAGCCATGCAACAGGTGTGATGTTATCCCACCAATGCCTATCTGGACATTTTTGTCCAGTAGTACCTCACTGCAGTAACTCTTTCAAGACCCCCGGGCCCGGCACAGTGGTGCCACATTCACGCAGCAATGAACAGCTGATGTCATAAGAGTCCCATCAAACTGTTTTGTAGCGTTTTCGATCGTTGCGGCCCAGTTTTCTTCCCGGCGTCGATGCAGGGGAAGTCCGGACGTGCTCTGTTTGGCGAGTCAAACGACATGACGTCAGGTGACGCAAGATGAGATATCACCAACCTGGTGCGTGATGACAATAGTTTCGACCGTGTACAAAAACGGATCTCGTACTTGCAAACAGATTCGTCAAGGAAATTCAGTTTATTAGATTTAACTGTTGCGACGCCTCGATGTTTTACGATTGTTCAAACTTATATAGTTTCTCCACCAAAAATAGCATCACATGACGTCAATAAAATGTCATTATTTCCCAAAGTACTGCATTGATATCTTCGAAATTTGGTAAGAAGACGTATAATTGATCCAGCATAAAGTACTGCAAGTTTCACTTTGAGATCTATCATATTGTTCAACAAGTTATTGAGAAAGTCTGGTATGGGGGCAAATGCGCAGGGCATACCTGTATTTAACCCTGTTCCTTGCGGGGGCAGATTCTGCCTCCCCGGTAGTTTTTCGCATGGCGCTTCTGAACCGTTAGGTCTAGCGTCTTGAAATTTTTGGACTTTTCCTATAATTGAATGACGAGTGTTGTGCCATTTTTGTTATCAGTCCAGCAGAGGCGGCTCCAGGCTCATGTTTTTGGAGGTCGTTACGATTGCGGTTGTGCGGCACATACTTCCTTCGTAGTTTGCTGTGGAATAAAAGCGTCAGGAACTATGTCACTCCTATATACATCATAATACTTAGATTATACATGTTTTGGTGCAGAGGCGCACTCAGGTACTTACAATGGGAGGCGATATTTTTCATCAAATCAGGCCCAACTTCAAATTAATAAGATGATGAAAAGGCGTTCCGCTCATGGTGCCCCCCACGTTGTTACCTGGATCCGCCAATGCGCAATATATTAAATTTAGAAAACTACAGCAACAAAGCCACATGTGACGTTCCTATCGTTCCAAACAATCACGAACAGCACATATTTGAAATCAGAAAATCTCCCCATTTTTCTTTCCTGTGTACGCCTATTATTTTTCGTTTTCGTACTTGCCCATTTCATATATGAAAGACCATTACATTGGAAGCTCAAAAACGTTTCTGGCATGAAAATTGGTCGAATCACATGGCCGCAATGACCTTTCACAAAACTCCCGAATGTTGCATATTTGTTTTGCCCCCTGGCCTCCCATTTTTGACCAAAAAGGAAATTTCTGGGTCCAAAAAGAAAGATCTTGTCACGTAAAATCGAATGGTGTTCGTCCCATCGAAATCGGCCAAGCAGTTCTGAAGATCTCTGGGGGGGGGGGGGCAGAATCTGCCCCCGCACGTTAACGTAATTCTGAGCGCCCTCAAGGAATAGAGTTAATGCCCCCATGCTGCTGTGTGATGGGACATTTGCTCCTAACGCCCCCTCCCACTGCGTCCGCTAGTGGCCATGGCCATGAGGTTCGGCGCGGCAAGGTTGTGGAAAAATTGCAGTGTCTCGCCAAAATAACTCATTATTGTAACACAACCAAAGCATTTTGACATTGCTAGGACTTGGGGGCGCCCTTCATGGGTTTGGGGCGTCCTCCATGAGTTTAGGGGAGCCCTCCTCAGATTAGGGGTGCACCTCATCGCGTTCGAGGGCACACTTCCGAGTTTCGGACGCCCTTCTGAAGATTGAGGTGTTTTTCGGGCATCGGGGCTCCCTCCTCGGATTTGGGAACGCCCTTAATGGGATTAGGGGTGCCTCCATTGGTTTGGGGGCGCCTTCGCGCAAAACTAGTGCCCCTACGCCTTCCGGGAGACGTGACTGGGGGTGTGCGCATGTGCACGTGCCGAGTGACTTTGTTCTCGGTATGCGATACGCGATGCACCTAGTGCTCCAAGCGCCACATTTTCGCGAAATGGGTCGGTAGTTACGGAGGTATCAAACAGGGGTGTGCATGTGCGGTTAGAAGATTGACTGGCTGTTGCATGATTTGGATTCTCGAAAACGCTGCTAAGTTCGGGGCCTGAGCTTTAGATTTGCACTTAACTCGTGCAAAATTAGAGCCTGCCCAATTTTGTACACAGGAATGCCAACTGGATATTTACATATGTCCACCCCTTTATCACCTAAAATACACAAGATGCAGTAAAATATATTGTTGATGCTTCTTTCACTAGTCATTGTCATCCTAAGAAAACATTTTCGCAAAAATCCAAAACAAAAAGTTTCCTACGCATTGGAGGGTTAAATCGGAAAATATGGGTGGACAATGGACATGTCCCTCCCCCTGTGACAGAGTCATCATTGTGACACTTAAACATTGTGTAACTTGCTAGTCATATTTCTACTGTTTTGTGACATTTTTCTCTCTCTCGTATTGCAGCTGAATGGCCAGAGCTTGAATGGTGAGATCAACCAGGTGGCGTCCCAGCTGGGTGAGCTCCAGTTTGAGGAGGACGATGAGGACGGATTCTACAACAAGGTGGGTGCTAGGATAGCTGCTGCTACTACTACTAGTGCTAGCTAGTCAATGATCTGGATTGCCTATTCAAGGTTGGAATCTTGGAATGAACAGTAAACAAAATCAGATAAATTTCAGTTCTTACACACAATATAGCAAATGAGTCATGAACAGTTTCAGAAAAGTGGTTCAACAATCTAAGTTCGCGGAACAAATTTTTCGCCACCTGCGGATTCAAAACTTCACAAGTCTAGGCCAATGGAGAAACGGACCTCTTTACTGATCTCAACTCAAATCTTATGTTAAGGTGGGACAGTCCCTTTAAAGGGACTGTCCCACCTTAACATAATATTTGAGTTGATATAGCCATTTTGCGTGCTTGGCATTTAAATTATGTATGGTATAAGGTAAAACAACCACTGAGGTCGAATCGCAGAGAAATTCGAGTTTGGTTTTGACATCTGTAAGTTGTAACATCCCCAGTCCCCAATGTATTTGAATGGTGGCCCTGAGCCGATGTCGTAGTCTCTCTTTACTAAATGTTGATTTCAGTCGACTTGTTTTACCTTTGCCATACATAAGCCATACAGGGCTGTTCCAGCGCCTCAACCCCTAATTCCCGGTTTGAGGCTCGTTTTTCTCCACTCCGGCCGTTCCGCGCCTCAACTGAAATCGGTTACCTCCCGCGAACCTTCAACCGGTTGAGCAAACCTCAACCGCTCGGCGAGCGGATCTAGGCCCGGTTGGACGGCACTTGTGGCGCGCCAGTTGCAACTATTGGTAAACATTTTTGGGCGAAAGGACACATTTTGTTGTTGTGAATAGTCAATATATCATTATTTTGCGTAAAATAATCTTAGATAATATTTATTGCCAGCTTTTTGGAAAAAGTGAGCTGGTCTACATTTGAACAAGGATTGAGCTGGCCTTTTTAACCTACTCATTTTTACGATGTTCATGATCTGGCAAACTCACGGTGGATTCAAATACCTCAGTTAATTTCCCGACCACGTACGGCACAACGCAAAACTTTGAGAAATAACAAATGTCCAACTTTCGATCCAACCCAAATAATGGCCACAGCTGATAATTCCACCCGAGTCTCTACCGGTCGTTTCCCGCCGCCTGCTCCACCGCACTCCACCGGTCCCGCTCAATCCTATTCCGGTTTAGAGGCGCTGGAACCAGCCCATATACTAGTCTACTATGGCAGCGTGAGGTTTTCCTTTTTTCCCAAAAATTCCTTCAAACATCAGCCCAAAATATTAAAAAAAAAAAAAAATGAAATGGAGCACTGTGTGAGATATCAAATGTCATATCGTGTTAAGGCAGCATTCACTTCATATTTTGGCCCCAGCAACAAAACGAACGTACCATTTGACACCATTTTTTAAGGTGTCGAGATGTCCCCCTTTAAAGCATGCTCAAAATTGTATTATCTTATTTATTTTAGTTTGGGGATTGCTGACATGTATTTATAATGATGGATTGGGGAGCATCTAATCCGTCATCATCGGGTTTAATGAGCAACTAACATTCAACATTAGGTTCCTTCCCTCTAATTGACTGCGACACCATTCTGCCTAAATTGACTCTGATCCTGCACCACACAGGAACTGCCCGCTCACGCCTGCAAGTACTGCGGCATCCACGACCCTGGCTGTGTGGTCATGTGCAACATCTGCAAACGCTGGTTCTGCAATGGCCGTGGCAACACGTCTGGCTCGCACATTGTCAACCATTTGGTGCGCGCCAAACACAAGGTAAAGCAACTGCGTCTTGGAGTCTGAGGATATTTAGATACTATTTTGTCCTGAGAGGGTGGTGTAGCAAGCATGGTCTGATCCAGACACTGAGGATGCCCGGTAATGTTAACATTGCGTTGCATTGAGTTATGCGATGTTATGAGAGCCGCCTGCGTCATATTGCATTTTTACCGCGAATATAAGACGTATACGGACTCTATTGAGTTACAATCAAAGAGCAATGCATCAGAAAAGAGCACTGTGAACAAAAAAGAGCACACATGACCTGCCTGAATCTCCTGTAAACTTCACGTGGTCCAGTCAGATCTGCTTTGCTCTTCATCTGTCCTCTCTGTCTGCTAACCTGCCATGCCTTGCCGTCCATCAGTTAACTGTTAACTATCTTGTTCCAGTCCGGACCGTCTCCCCACTAGAGCAGCTATCTCCCGCCTGACATCTCCACTGACTGTGCGTCCCCCCGCCTTACATCTCCACTGACTGTGCGTCCTCCCGCGGTGTCCCCTCAGGAGGTGACTCTGCACCGTGACGGACCGCTCGGGGAGACGGTGCTCGAGTGCTACTCGTGCGGCGTGCGCAACGTGTTCGTCATGGGCTTCATCCCGGCCAAGGCCAACTCGGTGGTGGTGCTGCTGTGCCGACAGCCGTGCGCCGCCCAGACCGCTCTCCGCGACGTCAACTGGTCAGTCTGAGCGCATTCTGTCACGGCAGACACACAGGCGTACGACTCGCAGACACACTGTAGTCTGAGCTGACACTGGCGCTCTGACGTACTGACCTGTGGGCTCAGATATCCTTTGCAAGCCCACTGCTGCACACCTTTACAAAGTTACGAAGTGTCAATATCGCAGATATGAATGTTGTATGCTGGCGTCGTGGTCCGAGGCCCATATGAAACCCACATGGGTATGCACATTCGCAGATCCAGGTGCACGGCTCTGAGTGTCTAGCAGGTCGTGTCACTGTGATTTGTGAGTTTCGTTTCTTCCATAAGTCCGATAAATTGTATCCCTTTTTCGTGACGAAGTGTTGCACAATTAAATTAAGTTTATCGTAAGATATTCATGCTCAAATATCGCTAGATGTAGTAGACATCGACATGTGGCCACATTCCATGCACAATATCCAGAATACTAAAACTGGATATAACTATTTGATTTGTGTTTAAATGATATGATATGGTAAAGGTGTGGCGATCATTAATGTTTTAGTTTATGTGGTGCTAGACCATTTTCTCAATTGAAGTGCAGATGTGTTGTGCTGTGACATTACGCTTTCATGTTCATTTGTTTGTTCCAGGGACCCGGAACAGTGGAAGCCGCTGATTCTGGACCGCAGCTTCCTCTCGTGGCTGGTGAAGGTGCCCTCCGAACAGGAGCAGCTGCGCGCGCGCCAGATCTCCGCCCAGCAGATCAACAAGCTCGAGGAGCTGTGGAAGGAAAACGTCGACGCCACCTTCCAGGACCTGGAGAAGCCCGGCGTTGACGAGGACCCTAACCAGGTTCTGCTCAGGTGCGTCTGTGGTGCAGCCGCACTCGTTAGTGCCTGTCGTCTGATGATATAGATCGTTAATGCGATGTTTGTATTTGTGAATGTATCAGCTGAGTTTGCGGATCTGTGAAATGTGTTGTTTTAAAACGGATTTATATTGCATATATTTGTATGTTTGCAATCATTATTGAGCATTCCTTGCAATGGTTAGTGAGTAATCGTTGCGGTCGTGTACGAAAAATCGTTGCAGTCATCAGCGTGCAATTTTTGCAACAATTACCACAAGACAAAATTGCAATCGTCAACGTGCAACCGTTCCAATTGAGGGTTCGGCTGCTAATGTTCGCCACTCGGTGCCGCAGATACGAGGACGGCTATCAGTACCAGAACATCTTCGGTCCGCTGGTGAAGCTGGAGGCCGACTACGACAAGAAGCTGAAGGAGTCGCAGACGCAGGACAACATCGAGGTGCGCTGGGACCAGGGCCTCAACAAGAAGACCATCGCCTTCTTCAGCATGACCAAGACGGACGGCGACATGCGTCTGATGCACGGAGACGAGCTGCGAATCCGCTACCTGGGCGAGATGTTCAAGCCGTGGTCGGGCGTGGGCCACGTCATCAAGGTGTCCGACAACCGTGGCGACGAAGTCGGCATCGAGCTGAAGAACAACTCGGGGATCCCGCTCGAGTGCGCGCACAACTTCGTCGTGGACTTTGTGTGGAAGTCGACGTCGTTCGACCGCATGCAGGCGGCGCTGAAGAAGTTCGCTGTCGACGACCAGTCTGTGTCGTCGTACATCTACCACCGGCTGCTCGGACACGAGATCGACGAGGTGCTGTTCCGCTGCCACCTGCCGAAGCACTTCTCGGCGCCGAACCTGCCCGAGCTGAACCGTTCGCAGGTGTTCGCGGTGAAGTCGGCCCTGCAGCGGCCGCTCTCGCTGATCCAGGGCCCGCCGGGCACCGGCAAGACGGTCACCTCGGCCACCATCGTGTACCACCTGGTGAAGCAGACGCACGGCAGCGTGCTCGTCTGCGCGCCCTCCAACATCGCCGTCGACCAGCTGACGGAGAAGATCCACCAGACGGGCCTGAAGGTGGTGCGCGTGTGTGCCAAGTCTCGCGAGGCCATCGACAGTCCCGTGTCCTACCTGGCGCTGCACCACCAGGTGCGCAACCTGCCCAGCTCGGGCGAGCTGCAGAAGCTGCAGCAGCTCATGGACGAGGCCGGCGAGCTGTCGGCCTCCGACGAGAAACGCTTCCGCATCCTGAAGAAGACCGCCGAGAAGGAGCTGCTGGAAGCGGCCGATGTCATCTGCTGCACGTGCGTCGGCGCCGGCGACCCGCGTCTGGTGCGCCTCCGCTTCCAGTCGATCCTCATCGACGAGAGCATGCAGGCGACGGAGCCGGAGTGCATGGTGCCCGTGGTGCTGGGCGCCAAGCAGCTGATTCTGGTGGGCGACCACTGCCAGCTCGGCCCGGTGGTCATGTGTAAGCGGGCGGCGCGCGCTGGCCTCTCGCAGTCGCTGTTCGAGCGGCTGGTGGTGCTCGGGATCCGGCCGTTCCGTCTGGAGGTGCAGTACCGCATGCACCCGGCGCTCAGCCGATTCCCGTCCGATTTCTTCTACGAGGGCAGTCTGCAGAACGGCGTGGTGGCTGGTGAGTGTGACGCGGGCGAGGAGGCGGCTGGATCATAGTCGTTGGCGTAGCTGTTGACTTATGTTCGGTTTGTATGAGTTGCAACTATTTTGGTCACAGCTATACTTTAAAAGGATATTGAGCAGCGATTAGTGAACGTGGACTGCCTTGGATGTAATGTCTGAAATTTGAATTGTGGAAATGATCCCACTAGCTGCTGCCAGTATCAGCTAGTATAACGTTGATAATAGCACGAATCAAAGGAAAACAATTTTGTAGCTGCTGTTTTTATTAATGTTGTAACTCAGTAACATGACATTCAACGCACTTGACGCGCCAGCCTCTGACCCCCCCCCCCAACAGACGAGCGTAAGCTGAAGACAATCGACTTCCCGTGGCCGCAGCAGGAGACGCCGATGTTCTTCTTCGTCACGTCCGGCCAGGAGGAGATCGCCGGGTCGGGCACCTCCTACCTGAACCGTACCGAGGCGGCCAACGTCGAGAAGGTGGTGACACGCTTCCTGAAGGCGGGTCTGAAGCCCGAGCAGATCGGTGTCATCACGCCGTACGAGGGCCAGCGCAGCTACCTGGTCACCAACATGCAGTACCAGGGCTCGCTGCACGCCAAGCTCTACCAGGAGGTGGAGGTGGCCAGCGTGGACGCCTTCCAGGGCCGCGAGAAGGACGTCATCATCATGTCGTTGGCGCTCCAAACGAGCACCAGGGCATCGGATTCCTGAACGACCCGCGCCGGCTCAACGTGGCGCTCACCCGGGCCAGGTGAGTGGTCAGAGTGACGTCAGACGGTCGGTCAGGGGTCATTCAGGGTTATGTCAGCCAGAGCAGAGTCGACACAACACAACAGTTCATAGGTCATTCAGAGACTGATGACCACAGCAGAATCATACTTGTATGGCATTTTTCTTGCATAAATCCTGGGGTATTTTGTTGCCAGCATCGGGTTCGTTCGCTCAGTGTACTTAGCTAGAATTTGTGGCCAGTGCATAACTCGACGACGATCTGACCAACAGGTTCGGTCTCATCATCATCGGCAACCCGAAGGTGCTGTCGAAGCAGCCGCTGTGGAACCACCTGCTGACCTTCTACAAGGAGCAGAAGGTGCTGGTCGAGGGCACCCTCAACAGCTTCAAGGAGTCCATGATCCAGGTAAGTCGGCACTAAGCGCGGTCGGCGTGGGGCGATACGTGAGCTCCCTGGGCTTTCAATCGTTGTTTGCAGAACGCACAATCGACGGGTGGTAGAAAGCATGGTAATCCCTCCATCGTCTCGTTGACTATCGACTCGCGACTTCGATGCTGTCAGCTCGACGCCGATCTCGCTGTTGAATCACTTAATGTAATCGATCTGACGGATGACTGGCTCATTTAAGATTCGCCTCGTTTCGCCAAGCCATGCTACCCCAGTTAAGCATGCTAACGATTCACCGGTTCGTTTCAGTTCACCAAGCCGCGTACCCTGGTGAACGCGCTGAACCCCGGCCAGCACTTCATGCGCACCACCACGTACGACGCCCGCCAGGCCATGGTGCCGGGTAGCATGTACGACCGCAGCGGCCAGATGGGGGGTATGCCGGCCAACCCGTACATGGGACGAGGTGAGACTGCCATGTCGCCGTGTCGCCTAGACAGTGCCGGTGTCCGTAAGACAAACTTATCACCGCAAGGGGAAGAAAGTGGAGATGATAACTGGGTGCTGGAGTATCAGTGGTAGTGACAATTAATGACTAATTTGTGTTTGGATCAAACTTTGTCCATTGTGGCGTACGCAAGCACTCAGAAGAGGCTGGCGGATGAGTGTCATTATTACATTTATTATTGTTATTATTGTCTGACTTGCCACTTCCAGACAGAGTGTTCTTATGATTTTTTTTTGTTAAGTTAATGGGCATATTTAATGTCAATGCGGTGGATCAGCTAGCATAACCCAACATTATCCTGCCGCCCGACTATGCCGTCTCACCGTGCGTCGTATGGTGTCTCCCCGCCAGGTATGGGTATGGTGGACTTCTCGCGGACGCACGACCCGATGGGCTACATCTCACCGGAGCACGCGCAGGCGGCGCTCAACGTGTCGCTGCCGGTCAGCATGTTCATGAACATGTCGCACATCCCGCCACGCTTCTTCAACCAGCACCAGCAGAGCATGCAGGGTGAGTGAATGGGTGGCCAGGCATGGCAGCCGCTGGGGACGGGTGTGGTCTGTGTCTCAGCTAAATGGTGGCAAACTTGAGGGAGACGCATTAATATATCTCAGTTGTCTGCTTGTGTGAAAGAGTGAATGATTGACGGATGTTGGAATGGTCAAAGGACCAGTCGAGACGCCCACAACCTTAGCATCGCTGATATATTATGCTGCCGATGTCAGATATGTGCTTCTGGATGTACGCAATGGTGCTCACGTAACATGCGTATCTGGCGATAAGCCTGATGTCCAAAGTCATCTATCTAAATAATTATTCTGCATATCTGACAGCAGTGCGGACACTTGTGTTCACCATCACCGCCAGCAGAGTCGACATTGCTGTCGTCACGCCGCCTGTCTGGCGCCTGTCGCCTGTCCTCGGTATTGCTGACCTTGTTCTGTGTTGTGTCCCGACAGGTCGTGACTCTGGCCGCGGCCGAGGCGGCGCTGGTGGCCGGCGGGGCCGCGGAGGCCGTCCCAGTGCTGCCGGCGTCGGCTCTCAGGGCTCTCAGGGCATGTCGCAGCAGGGTTACAGTCAGGACGGAACACAGCAGTACACCCAGCAGACGGCCGGTGTGCAGCTGACGCAGAACATGTCCCAGGTCAGTACCCGGGTCACCACACAGGTCACACAGGTCACACGGGTCACACGGGTCACACAGGTCACACGGGTCACACGGGTCACACAGGTCACGCAGGTCACACAGGTCACACAGGTCACACAGGTCACACGGGTCACACGGGTCACACGGGTCACACGGGTCACAGCGGGTCACACAGGTCACACAGGTCACACGGGTCACACGGGTCACACGGGTCACACGGGTCACACGGGTCACACAGGTCACACGGGTCAGAGACCAGAGTGGCGTGAGAGACGGGTCTACGCAGCTCAAGTTGGCCGGTGGAGGGTCTTTGTGTCGCCATGAAGCAAAAATGAATGTGTTTATGGCTTGAATTATGCAGTAAATAATATGCTTGCGTTCTCGATTTCTCATGACTGAGATTATTACATATGCTGAAAGATAAAACGTTTACAATATGTAGTTTGTTTCTCATTATACTATGGGGAGAAATTCACTGAAATGTTATGTTAACCATTTGTACCATCACTACCACACTGCATTTTATTGTCTTTGTGAACAGTTTTTTTATGAATCCCCGCTGACAATAATAACCTATGGCTGTAGGTCTTTACACACGGAAGCGAATGTCTGCCATTGCTGTGTCCATCTTCAACAGTCGCTGTCTGACATTGCTGTGTCCATCTCACAGTCGATGTCTGACATTGATTGTTGGTCCATTTCCCACAGTCGAATGTCTGACATTGCTGTGTCCATCTTCACAGTCGATGTCTGACATTTGCTGTGTCCATCTTCACAGTCGATGTCTGACATTTGCTGTGTCCATCTTCACAGTCGATGTCTGAGCAATTGGCCTGTGTCCATCTTCACAGTCGATGTCTGACATTGCTGTGTCCATCTTCACAAGTCGATGTCCTGACATTGCTGTGTCCATCTTCACAGTCGATGTCTGACATTGCTGTGTCCACCATCTTCACAGTCGAAACTGTCTGACATTGCTGTGTCCATACTTCAACAGTCGATGGTTCTGACATTACTGTGTATCATCTTCACAGTCGATGTCTGACATTGCTGAGTCCATCTTCACAGTCGATGTCCCTGAACATTGCTGTGTCCATCTTCAACCAGTCGAAATGTTCTGACATTGCATGTGTCCATCTTCACAGTCGATTCTGACATTGCTGTGTCCAATCTTCCAGTCGACACGTCTGACATTACTGTGTCCCATCTTCACAGTCGATGTCTCAGCCGGGCGGCGGGTTCAGCCTGTCACAGCCGGGCCTGTCGCAGCCGGAGCTGTCGCAGGAGCCGTACGCCATGGGCGAGTTCCACTCTCAGGCGGACGGCCTGCTGTCTCAGGACTCCACCTACCAGGGAGACCGCAGCGCCTTCCCTGCCCGGCGCGTCTCAGGGCGCGCAGTTCTCGCAGGTGAGCGGCTGACTGGGGCGGCACAGGGTCGGAGGCGTGTGGGTGGCCGGGAGAATCAGCTGATAGTGTGCCGATATTGCATTGTTGGACTGGAGAGCATGTGCAGTGTGCACCTGTTAAAGATTGCATCGCACTGCTCCATCTCGATAACAAGTTACAACTTGCGATTGGGAGATGGAGAAACTTGGTTGCTTTTTTATGGGCGCCACATAACCATGTGAGTTGAAACGCGCCCTTAAGCCCAAATCAATCAGTCATCATCATCATTGGTTTGCTTTTTTGGATGTGACAAGTTGAAGCATTGGCTATTGATGATTAACTTTGAGGACTTAGATATTTGAAGCGATCATTCTTCCGTTTTTATGCAACATTGACTTCGTCAGTGAGTATCGAGCTGACACGCCAGTTTTGAAAACGTCCTGATGGTGACTGTTCCTATTGTATCCGATGTTTTGCGTGTCACCTGTGCCAATCGCCCAATCTGGCTGACGGTTTCGCTGATTACTGACGCAGAGTAATTGTGTTTGTTATGTTATTTCAGCGTATGAGCGGGCTTCGTGCTGTGCTTGAGGAGAGCGGACCGACGGTCGGCCAGCGGGTCCAGCGGCGAGGAATCCACCACACACACAGAGATACACAACGAACGCGGAGACCCAGGAGCACACCTCCTGGAGGAGAGCGCGCGCGACCCAGCAGAAGGCGACAGCCAAAACAGCGGCGATCAGCCGAACTTGGAGGCGAGCAGATGGAGAGAGGATGAGGAGGGGCAGGGCAGACGAGCCAGTCAGCCAGCCAGCCCAGCGGGGCGACACGGGGCGGCCCAGCCAGGCCGAGAGCCAGCCGGCCCGGGAGCGCGACCAAACAGTCAGCCAGCTGGGTACGGAACGGAGCTGGCCAGCCCGGCAGGGCTTTACGGGGCGATCCAGCCAGCCATAGCAACGCGCTGACGGAGCCGGCCAGACCGACTGAGCGACTGAGTGACTGGGCGACCGAGCCAGCCAGTCCGGCGAGGAGCCATCAGCTAGTCGGCCAGACGTGGCGACTGAGCCAGCCATCCCGGTGAAGTAACCCAGCCAGCCAGCCAGACGGGCAACCCAGCTAGCCAGCCGGCCAGATGCGGCGACGAGTCGGAGGAGGCTGACCCTCTCCGGACAGCCGTGGGTGGGCCGCCGCGGCGGAGCAGCGCGCGGCCGGCCGGCGCCGCACGACCAGCCAGCCAGCCAGCCAGCCGCCACCATACCAGGCTGTAGCCCGTGTC
>VOPJ01003455.1:0-16129 GCA_014673585.1 Semibalanus balanoides
TGCAGATTGCCTAGGCATTTTGCAAAATGCCTGGTTCTTCACATTGCCCGTAACATATATATATATAATCATAGATAACAGTAGACCTGGATTTGACACAAAATCAGGTCACTGCAGTAAGGGGCCGAAAATGTAATTATAGCATCGAGAAATCGCGAAACATAGATGCCATCACAGATCAATTTTCGGCAACCAGGTGTCTGATCAGCATGCAACAAACACAGACGTGTAGAGAAATTAACGGGCTTGCAGATGCAGTGTAACTCTAAGAAAAGCGCGTGATGAGTGCAAAATTAATCGCTACATAAACGCAAATTTGTGGTTTTGTTTTAACTTTCACGATTAATGTTACTGCTCCGAACCTATGGGACGCAAAAAGATAAAACAACCGTAATTTGGAAGAGAAGTGTACCGTCTTTATAATCCATTGTGGAATCAAATGGTTCATAGTTGAATATTTTCAGTGCTTAAGATATCACCCTATGATATGTAAATACTGATATTCTTAGAAACCTTTATGATTGCACCGAATAAACCGTCTAATCATTCTGAGAAGTGTGAAGACGCTAAAGTTAATATGCGCTGAAACGCGCAATCACAATTCGACAATACATTCATAATATTATTATAGCGGATAAAATATAATAATTATCATGGTCAAGGTCTTACTGTTAGTCGTATATATTAAATATAGTATAGGGTATTAGTATGTGAATATTATATATTATTATAGTTATAATAATATATATATATATATATATATATTATATATTTATGTATATATATGTTCTTACCTCGTAGGGCATCCTTAAAATTCGCGTGTCCTCGTGTCAAATAAGGAACTAAAACATGCATTGAATAAATAATAACTAAAGCTTGTCTCTGGATTTACGTTGTGGGTGAAATCGGAGACCTATAAGTACCACTCGCTACACGCAGTGCATTTAATCGCAGTTACATTTAAACATTGACATCGCATCTAACTTGTAACTCAGATCGTACATTATATGCATAAGTTGGTACTACTATGTATTTCAGACCGCGTGAGACCCCATTTTTTGTCGATACTTTGTTAAGGAATGGCCGAAACCGAATCAAATTTTCTCATAGTCTATTTCAGCCCAGGCGCCGATTTCTGTCCGTATAGTCTGTTAACAAAAAATCAAAACTTATGATACTTGTCATTGACTTCGTATCGTGTAAGATCTGCTTGGTAAACCAATTCCCAGGACCCCACAGCAGAGACTATCATGGGCGCCGCAAACCGCCAATCCAGCCCTGCCGAAGTCCCATGATACACCAAAAGCCCAGACCCCAGACCGGACCATTCAAATTTCATAATATGATCCCATCGCCTAATTCGGGTCCCGCATTCAGATAAGGCAGATAATTATTTTCACAAAAATGGCCAATCCATTGATCCTAGCATGTTGAATCTTTGCAAAACATTAAACAATAAAATAATATCAGGCACCTGTTGTGTTGCTGTTGATTGATGCAATAATCGAACACTTTGTCGGTCAACATTGTATATTGGACCAGACTTCGGATCAGACATGATTTACAAAATCTTCTGCCCTTTGTCTTATCACAATTGTATTGTTGCATATAATTGGCAAAGTCATTTTGTTTAAGTTCCCTAGTATGTCATGTAAAAAACTGGTTAAACTCTGGTTGGTCAAGTAAAAAAAGAACACATAGCGACATGTTAAAATTGTCATAGCCAGGCCCCGTCGCCAGTATCTATGAAAAGGTCAAAAAATGCATAACGAACCCAGATGCCAATCGGAGAATTCGAGTGGGCAATCTTGCACCCATGGGTGCACCCAGCCCTAGTGATAGTCCTTGCCCAAGTAGAGGCTGCCGTGACGTTAGGATTGAGTTTGACCTCAACAGCACGTCGACTACTGACGATTATGACGAGTAAACAGCACGTGCTTTTGAGGTCACAACCTACGTCACGATAGCCTCTGCTGCGGGAATGGGCTACCGAGCAGATCGTAACGTTACGAGTCAATGGCAAGTACCATAAGTTTTGCTTTTTTGTTTACAGACTATATGGACAGAAATCGGGGCCTGGGCTGAAATAAACAATGCGAAAATTTAATTCGGATTCGGCCATTTTTTAACAAGTTATAGCCAAAAAACGGGGTCTCACGGGGTTTGAAATCCATGGTAGTGCTAACCCGTCCGCTCCGCTGGGCGATTACAGGTTAAGTGGTGGACGGTGGTGCAAGCCAGTGATAAACAATTAGGGATTGATAACCCGTACTACCCGTGGCACACCTGTCGTACCTATAATCCTCGCACCGACGGGGCTCTGAGCCAACTTATAACCGACGGGAGGCGGATAACCATCCCCTTTCCTAGAGATCTCTAACTACGCAACGTAGCGAGAAGCGGTAAACTGTGTTAGGTAGGCGTGACAAGTACTATATAAAATGCAAGACTATTGTAAATCAGATCAAATTGAGGTCACCAGAGGTCAAAACAAGTCAAAATTTCCTATATTTCGAGTAAGTTAAGCATTGCTTAAAGGAAACACTTAACTTTTATCAAAACGCGGAAAAGCTCAGAAATAATTCAAAGAAATTATAAATTACTCATCATCTTACTAGAAAGTCATAAAATATATATATTCACGCGGAAAAAGCAAATTATAATGTCAATTATTTGGTTCTAATTCATTTTTTTCCCCTCAGAATAATGCGAAATCAGATTGCTAAGAAACACGTTATGACATCAAACGTCATCGATTTTGGAGGGATCGTGGCGCATACAAGACAAAGTACTGGTTACTGGTACACGACAAAGTTCTTGCCTAAGTACTGGTTGAAGATGCGAGGAAATTCGCTTTTAGAAACACCGCAATACTTGCTCTAACTAGGTATTCGTCACCATTAGTAAAATAATTTGCACCTTTCTGTGGCACTCAAATATGTTTGGTTCTGTTTCTCAACTAAAGATCGATGCGTTGCGGAGATTAATTCGAAGTCAAATCACGTGCTTATTCTGCGCTGTTATTTATTTGTGTTTATCCACATAGAAGTTGCCGTGGTTTATCTATGGACGTTAACAGTTTTGTTCAGTTGCATTAAATATTTATACTTAGCCTGTACCATTTATTCATTTACGACAAATTATCAGTGTATTCTTTTCCATAATCAGTGCAGTGAAACGGGAGTCATTCCTGAAACCCATGCACGTTAGCAAGCAAGCAAGATGAAGACGGATTTCGGTCCATCTGTAAGACTAAGTACGTCTGAATAGTTTCGCTAAGAATGTTGATAAGAATAACGTTTTATATACGATTTAAGCATCAAAATCACGATAAATACATTACAAAGTGTATTCTTGCAATCTAGGGAATGGGGGGTACTGAAACAATATGTTCTTGTCCAGTCCAGCACTATATGTTTCTATCAAACGCTTTTCCCAAAGTCTTACGTCACGTCATAAACATGCGTCAAATCTGACAAAATAAGCCAATCAGCGATTGAAGGTACCGAGTATTCCCGTCTCCGACTTTTATGATTGAATATAAATTAATTTAGGGGTTTCTATGAAGATGTGAAAGCGTCACAAGTAATTTTCGAGTATGCGCAACAACTTGGCTATCTCAACTCAAAACCTCACGTTTAAAGGGAGTGTGCCTACTCTTTTGAAATGTCAAATATATTCTTATTATGGTAAGAAGCTATTGCTTTGATTATCGGTTACGATAAAATTCACGTCTGGAGCCCCTTTAGTTTAATTTGTACTTATATTCTGTTTTGCATTTGTTTTGTTTCAAACTGCCGGAACGATCGCGCGCATCGATAGACAGAGTAGCGAGGATGTTTTACCTTAGTAATGGCGCTAGGCCTAAACAGAGATAACAGAGACCGTTTGATGACAATGTAAGTATGTGGTTTGTTATTCATGATACGAGATACTTCGGCTAGCTGTTAGTATGCTCATCGGAGTTGGCTTTCTATTGGCTCGTACTAACAATTATAGCTAGCGTTGTAATTTTAAGATGCAATATGTCGTCAGTAGCGAAAGCTCTCTGCGACCACGATATTAAGTAGACGGCTAGTATGGGTTATGGGCTTACTTCGTGTGTATATTTATATCTATACGCAAACAAAGTGAATCTGGGGAAATGAAGTATATGGCTTTAAATCAGAAAAATCTGTTCTACAGACTAGTGTCAACAACTTCACATGACCAATGTGAGTAGGCATACTCCCTTTAAGGTAAACTCGTTATCTTTAACATAATTTGGGTTAGCTCAGTAACTAAGATAGCTAGGAGCATAGGTTAAAAACACTGACATTCCCTTGAAAAGCGCTTTCCGCAGCATGTCCTCAGATTTGAGATAGGGTCAATAGTTGAGGCTTTAGAGATCAACAAATGTCAAAATTCGCAACTTCACTGAACAAGTATTTTGCTTTTCACTTTGTATTTGTACAAGATAAAGCAACACTTTATCGTCATCGCGTTTCTCTTGTCTCCGCGCATCGAATCATAAATCGGATGACCTAGCTAGGTAAAAAAAAATCTGACCTCTCCTGAGATCATGTCAAGGTCAAGTCAAATTTGATATCACGTGATGACAATCGATAAGAAAAACAGAGTGGTGAAAACACTATCACTCTGCCTAACGTAGAAGATGAGTTATTGTACAAAAACCATAGGTATGCCCTGGGGGCACATTGGATTTGACCTCAAAGAGGCCACGGAAGAAAATTACAACATACATTCTTCTACTTAGCTCAAAAATAGTGATATTTATAAGAACTGATCAGATTTAGTTCTAATGGTGCGAATTTAAATTTTCTCCCGTTAACTTATAATGGAGAGGTCACAAAAATGGCATGACCTCAGGTTACCGATACAAAAAATCCGAGATGTAAGAAATTTAGATACATTTGTCTTTATCACACACAACACTGTGCGTTTCAAACTATTTGGTTAACCTTTTTCGTCTTACAACCACTGTGTCTTTGGCATGATGTCGAACATTCATAAACGTGACTTGAGGTCAGGTGTCCTTTAATGTGACCTGACGACGTACCTTGAAACTAAGGAGGTCAACACTTTCAAAATGAGTGTGTTATTGATGCCAAACAGCTTTGCGATGGCGTTGCCCTCTGTCGTTTTCCCACTCTCCTGAAACCCTCGGGGAGGGGCGGATATCCACCACCGTCAGTGCGCGGGATATTACGTTTTTGATTCCGTCATACACCTGAGTCTCCTGGATGGCGTCTCATATCTCGTGGATTGTACCCTACCGAAAAGAAACCTGCCTCCCCCCCACTCCTCTCAACCCAACCAGCCCGTGTCATATGTAACGCACTACTAATTCGCTGGCATCTCCGGCATGGAGGTATCCGCACCAATTTAGCACGTGAATCAACTGGGACTGTGCGAAAAGACCACTGACATCCATTACTACATTAATACTGGTATTAATGGATGTCGGTGGAAAAGACAGAGAGACAGACGATGACGATACTTTCTTTAAAAGGAAATAATCACCTTTTATTTTTGCTAGCAACAATTTCTTAATCTTCCGTTATGGTATAACAATGACTTAATTTAAATTAAATAATTAAATAGATACAATTATTACCTTATCTAATAATGTAAGTTTGAACAAAATAAAAGCAAGTACACATACTTCTTTCGAAACTCATGAGCAGTGTTCTTCCATCACTATTCCCATCACAATACAGAGCGACATATCTGGCGCAGGTGTTTCAAATTTGTTCAACGCTGGACAATGTCCCTAAAACGCCTTGCCTAAAACAAATTACCGACACAGGTAGGACGTCAAACACAGGTAGGACGTTGTGAAAACGCACCACTATTAACTTGTTATGAAATTTTGATTTTTTGTATATTTTGGGGGGAATAAATGACTCTCTTTTGATAATATAAGGCATAGTGTTGTATAGAACGCAGTAACGAAACTATAAATACTACTAATCTAGCAAATAAATGAAGCAATTTTCGAAAATTGAGGGGTCACAGCCACTAAAAGGCCGCCATATCAGAAGCACATATAACCGCTAATTTGGTTACGTGTTCATTAAATAGCTGTCTATATATATATTATATATATTATATATATATATATATATATATATATATCAATATATATATATATATATATATATATATATAATCTAACGCGCATTTAATCACAACGAAGCAGAACGGCAGAGAATATCATTTTAAATTCAATCAAACAAAAACAAAAAATATGTGAAAAGTCCGCAAGTTTTGATGAAGAACCAAAAAATACTTTGCAAAGCACCTAACAAAGAAGGTAACTTGGTCGTTTAAGCGTGGAACGCTTACCAAGCTTTGAATTGCAAAATATCTTTTGAAAAGTGAAAGTTTGTATGCAAAATGTGAGGAATTTACAATATATTTTGGTCTCGTCTGTCGATTTCAAGTGATAACTTCATTTTAGTCGGAAAAAGTGATCATTTCCCTTTAAATAGAAAGTTAGATTATGTAAACACGACTCACATTTGATGTTTTTGTTGAAGGGCCGGTTCAGTCGAATAAGGGCGATGTCGTTCTTGAACTTCTGCGGGCTGTTATAGTCGGCGTGCGGGATGAACTCCTCAGGCTCAAAGTCCTGCACCGGGCCATTGCACTGACCCCGGAACTGTGGGGCAGCGCACAGCAGGGGTCAGACCAAACAACAGGGAGATCGAGGTACTGTGGGACAGCTCACAACAGGGGTCAGATCGAACTCCATGAAGAGGGGGAACTGTGGGACAGCTCACAACGGGGTCGGATCGAACTCCATGAAGAGGGGGAAAACTGTGGGGACAGCTCACAACAGGGGTCAGATCGAACTCCAGTGAAGAGGGGGAACTGTGGGAACAGGCTCACAACAGGGGTCGGATCGAACTCCATGAATGAGGGGGAACTGTGGACAGCTCACAACAGGGGTCAGATCGAACTCCTACTGAAGTAGGGGGAACTGTGGACGCTACACACAGGGGTCAGATCGAACTCCATGAAAGAGGGGGACTGTGAAGCTCACAACACGGGGGTCAGAATCGAACTCCATGAAGAGGGGGAACTTGTGGGAGCAGCTCACATACAGGGGGGGGATCGAACTCCATGAAGAGGGGGAACTGTGGGACATGCTCACCAACAAGGGTGTCAGATCGAACTCCATGAAGAGGGGGGAACTGTGGACAGCTCCACTAACAGGGGGTCGGAATCTGAACTCCATGAAGAGGGGAACTGTGGGACAGCTCACAACAGGGGTCAGATCGGACTTCCATGAAGAGGGGGAAACTGTGGGGAGCAGCTCACCAGGGGTCAGATGAACTCCCCATGAAGAGGGGAACTGTGGGACAGGCTCACAACAGGGGGTCAGATCGAAACAACAGGACCGAGAGGAAGCTGCTGATCAGGGCACGGCACGGGGTCAGGATCGAAACCCCAGGGAGAGGAAGAAACTGTGGGCCAAAGCACAGCAGGGGTCAGATAAAAAAAGGAGGAATTGTGGGTCAAGGCACATCAGGGGTCAGAACTAACCCTGCAATAAGAGGATGAATCTGTGGATCAGAACACATCATGGGTCAAATCGAACAACAGAGAGAGGAAGGAACTGTGGGTCATGACACAATAGAGGTCAGATCAAACCACAGGAAGAGGAAAGAACTGTTGGTAAGGGCACAACATGTAGGTGTCAGATCAATTATCAAACCACAGGAAGAACTAGGAATTGTGAATCAGGACACAACAAAGGTCAGATCAAACCCCAGGGAGAGGGAGTAACTGTGGATCAGGGCACAGCAGGGTCAGATCGAACCACAAGTAAGAGGGGAAACTGTTGGTTGTGCTGGCCAACACACTCGGTGCTCACTACTGGATGATAGGTTGTACTGGAGCTGGACATCATATCAAACTCAATAATAGAGAAGAGGTTGTACTGGACATCATACCATAATCGGTACTGGAGGAGAGGTTGTACTGGACATCATACCATCACACTCGGTACTGGAGGAGAGGTTGTACTGGAACATCATACTGGACATCACATCACGCTCGATACTGGAGGAGAGGGTTGTACTGGACATCATACCATCACACTCGGTACTGGAGGAGAGGTTGTACTGGGCATTTTACCATATGCCGAGATATCCCTTTAACGTTAGCACGCGAGGGCGGTATAACATTTCAGCCTCAATGTTATTTGATCTGGGAAAACATTTCTGCCCCGGGCCGAAATGTTTTCCCAAATCTCGTGCAACTCGTTGATAAAGAGGAAAAACGGTGACTTAATGAACTACAGTTTAGAAGACGAGTGAAAAGAGTGTATGAAATTAGGAAAAAGGGGCTGGGTGAAACTCTCTATTTTTCTTTATTCAAACTTCGTCGTGAGGTTGAAATCCAAGTATGGTGGAAAATAATGGCTTCATTTAGTCGCATTTCAGCGACCATATGGTAAATTTTCGTAACCACACTTGGGCCGGAATAATTCTTTGGGACCTCAGTCCGTGCTTGAATTTCCGCCCTCGACCTTCGGTCTTTGGCGGAATATTCAGCTCGGACCTCGGTCCCAAAGAATTATTTTCCCGGCCCCGTGTGGTATTGTATAATACCATACTCCGTACTGGAGATGTTGTGCTGGACATCACATCATACTCGGTACTGGAGGACAGGTTGTGCTGGACATCACATCACGCTCGGTACTGGAAGAGAGGTTGTGCTGGACATCACATCACACTCGGTACTGGAGGAGAGGTTGTACTGGACATCACATCACACTCGTTCTAAGAGAGAGGTTGTACTTGGACATCTCAGCTCACAAGCTCGGTTACTGGGAGGAGACGGTTGTGCTGGAACAGCACAATCACCCTCGGTACACGGAGGAGAGGTTGTGCTGGAGCATGCACATCACACTTGCGGGTACTGGAGGGCAGGTTGTGCCTGAGGTCATCACATCACGTTCGGTACTGGAAGGAGAAGGTTGTGCTGGATCATCAACATCACACTCCGGGATACTGGAGGAGAAGGTTGTCTGGACATCACACTCGGTACTGGAGGAGAGGTTGTGCTGGACATCACATCACACTCGGTACTGGAGGAGGGGTTGTACTGGACATCACATCACACTCCGTACTGGAGGAGATGTTGTGCTGGACATCACATCACATTTGGTACTGGAGGAGAGGTTGTGCTGAACATCACATCACACTCGGTAATGGAGGAGAGGTTGTACTGGACATCACATCACACTCCGTACTGGAGGAGATGTTGTGCTGGACATCACATCACACTCGGTACTGGAGGGCAGGTTGTGCTAAACATCACATTACAACTACGGTACTGGAGGAGAGGGTTGTACTGGACATCCACATCACAAGCTCCGGTACTAGGAGGAGAGGTTGTGCTGGCATCACGAGTTCAACAGACACTCGCCTACTGGAGGAGAGGTTGTACTGGAAACATCATACTGGACAGTCACATCACTGCTTCGATATACTGGAGGAGGGGTTGTGCTGGACAGTACATCACACTCGTACTGGGAGGAGAGGTTATACTGGACAATCACATCCCCAACTCGGTACTAGGGGGACGGGTTGGTACTGGACATCAACATCAACTCGGTACTGGAGGAGAGGTTGTACTGGACATCACATCACACTCGGTACTGGAGGAGAGGTTGTGCTGGAGATCACATCACACTCGGTACTGGAGGAGAGGCTAGTGCTGGACATCACATCACACTCGGTACTGGAGGAGAGGTTGTGCTGGACATCACATCACACTCGGTACTGGAGGAGAAGTTGTGTTGGACATCACATCACACTCGGTACTGGAGGAGAGGTTGTGCTGGACATCACATCACACTCGGTACTGGACGGAAGAGGTTGTGCTGGACGATCCATGATCACAACTCAGTAACTGGAGGCGAGCTTGTGCTGGATCATCACTATCACTACTCGGTACAGGAGGAGAGGTTGTAGCTGGACATCACATCACGACTGCGGTACTGGAAGGAGATGTTTGTGCTGGAACGTTCACATCACACTCGGTACTGGAGGAGAACGTTGTGCTGGACATAACAATTCAACACTCGGTTACTGTAGGAGAGGGTTGTGCTGGACATCACATCACACTCGGTACTGGAGGAGAGGTTGTGCTGGACATCATATCACACTCAGTACTGGAGGAGAGCTTGTGCTGGACATCACATCACACTCGGTACAGGAGGAGAGGTTGTACTGGACATCACATCACACTCGGTACTGGAGGAGATGTTGTGCTGGACGTCACATCACACTCGGTACTGGAGGAGACGTTGTGCTGGACATCACATCACACTCGGTACTGGCGGAGGGGTTATGCCTGGACATCACATTACAACTCCGTACTGGAAGGAGAGCTTGTGCGTGGACATCACATCAACACTGCTCGTACTTGGAGGAGGGTTATGCCTGGACGTCACATAACTCCGTACTAGGAAGGAGACGTTGTACTGGACATCAACATCACACTCGTACTGGAGGAGAGGTTGTGCTGGACATCACATCACACTCGGTACTGGAGGAGAGGTTATACTGGACATCACATCACACTCTGTACTGGAGGACAGGCTAGTGCTGGACATCACATCATACTCGGTACTGGAGGAGGGTTTGTGCTGGACATCACATCACACTCGGTACTCACACAGTCCTGGACGGAGGAGAAGTTGTGCTGGACAGCACATCACACCCGGTACTGGAGGAGAGGTTGTGCTGGACAGCACATCACACCCGGTACTGGAGGAGAGGTTGTGCTGGACATCACATACACTCGGTACTGGAGGAGAGGTTGTGCTGGACATCACATCACACTCGGTACTGGAGGGCAGGTTGTGCTGGACATCACACCACACTCGGTACTAGAGGAGAGGTTGTGCTGGACATCACATCACACTCGGTACTGAAGGAGAGGTTGTGCTGGACATCACATCACACTCTGTACTGGAGGAGAGGTTGTGCTGGACATCACATCACACTCGGTACTTCGGAGGAAAAGGTTGTACTGGACCATCAACATCACACTCGGATACTGGAGGAGAGTTGTGCTGGACATCACATTACACTTGGTACTGGAGAGGGGGTTATGCTGGACATCAATTACACTCGGTACTGGAGGAGAGGTGTACTGGACATCCACATAACACTCGGTCTGGAGGAAGGTTTGTACTGGACATCAACTATCACACTCGGTACTGGAGGAGGAAGGTTTGTTCCTGACGGACATCAACATCACCGGTACTGGAGGAGACCTTGTGCTGGACATCGACATCACTACTCGGTACTGGAGTGAGGAGGTTCGTGCTGGGACATCACAATCACACCTCGGTAACTACCGGTGTTGTGATGTCGCCTCCCCTTCTTCCGCGGAGAGGAGCGGTGTGCTGGACAGTACAGGCATGCGTGATTGTGCCACATCACACCATGATCGGTATACTTCACGGACCCACCGCTGGAGAGGTTGTGCTAGGAATCACATATCCTTCACATCACAACTCGGTACTAGCCAATGTGGATCAGGTCACGCAAAGTGTACTGGAGTGGAGCTGTGAATCATGACACCTCTCTGATGTCACACACACAAACCTTCTAATTCTTCAAAACGAGCACTATAACGCTCCTCCACCCCCGAGTGGTTGGGAACCTCAAGTTGACTTGATGTCTCAGCACAACCATCATCCTCAGGCGTAGCAGCAGAGTGTAAAGTTCCGGTGTCGTTGTCATCCAGCACAATCCTCTGAAGCTTATACCGACGAGGGCTGCACCGGTTCACTGCGAAGCTGTCGCATGTGGAGCGCATGCACATACATTATATACACAAACTTACTCACATCCGCTACTGCGACGGAAGGTGTCGTTTGGAGGCAGTCATGCATCCTCACAACTCGTACTGGACGGCGACGGGTTTTGTCGCCTGGGGAATCAATCAACATCTCGGTGAGTTGATGTATGTTCCGACCCACTCTCCATCTGGGAGCACAGGTGATCTGGACGTTGCTGGAATCACATTTTGGGCACACTTGGTAACGTCTCGGTTCGTTGAGGAAAGGCTTAGGGTGGTGTTGGTGGTTACATCTAGCATTTCATACGGTACACTTCTTGCGTACTGGACGGAGGAGGTTTGTTTATTCTGACAACTTCAACATCCACCTCTGGTATGCCGAGGAAATTGGTCTGTGACTGGCCATCGAACATCAACACTCGGGTCATCTGGGAGTAGATGGTTGTGCTGGTACATCCCCTACACAGGCACTTCGTGTCTTGGAGAGACGTTGTATCTGAAACATGCACATCACACAGCTCGGTACTGGGCAGAAGGCTAGTGCTGGACATCACATCACACTCGGTACTCACACAGTCCTGGACGGAGGAGAAGTCGTACTCGCCCAGCCGGACCTTGGCCAGCCGGAACTCGGCCGGTAGACCGGTGACACAATGTGCCGCCGTCAGGACGTAGCGATCGTTGATCAAAACGCCGCCACAGTTAAAGTCCACCTCGGCGGCGCCGGACCCTGCGTAACGCGTACAGGTACACGTCAGTCGGAGATACGGTTTGTAAGCTGCATGGTGGTACACACAGTGGTACTACAACAGTAGGTGGTACAAAGTGGTAAGTGGAACAAAGTGGTACGTACAAAGTGGTACGACAGTATTACGGCAGTACGGCAATACCTGTATGGTTTGGTGGTACGGCGGCACATGTTGTAAGTGATAAACCTAATGGAAGAGCCTCTCAGTGATGCAGTGGTAACTGTTATATCGTGAAAGCCCATGAACATAGCGTACACATTGAAGATCAACTTGAAACAAGTACAATTCGATAAGTTGTGTCCGGACAGGGGCAAGGTCTTCTGACAATGCTTGGTAGGGCTTTCATGCTACTGCAAATGGCTGGAAAGGCTCGACTGTTAACTTGAGAGATTTTAAAGTAATTCTTACCATGCAACGCCATAGGCCTAATGTTAAAATGTGTCATAATTTGTAGGGATTGTGTCCTACCTCGGGCCTACCCAGGCCTATAGAAAACGACAGCCATGTGCCCTACTTTCTACCCTTTCCCCCCTCACACACACATGCACACGCACACGCACACGCACACGCACACGCACACGCACACGCACACGCACACGCACACCAACGCTACACGCACAGCACACGCCCACGCACACACAACTACCAGCACACACACACACACACACACACACACACACACACACACACACACACACACACACACACATAAAAACGACGGCTGGACCCGCCAGTATATAATACCATGTACTTATTATCATAGTCAGCGTCAACAAACCGAAATAGCAACTGCAGATTGATCTAAGTGACGCTGTTTGCACAGCCTTTACTCTGTTTTAAAACACTACACCGTCAGGCCTGTTCTCCGTGTCATCCTAGCAGGAACCAGGCCAATCTGCTACTTTCTGCGCGTTCACCTTTCTCAACCACAGCTCTGCCCCACAGTGCAGGTGAACTCCACCTTCGTTCCCAGCACGGCAGCCAGGGGTACTCCCCGAGATCGGCCACCTCGCCGCCGACGATCTTGATGGTGAAGTCGGACGTGCCGCAGTTGAACGAGCTCGGGTCGGGCAGCAGTTGCCGCCTCGGGTGCTGCTCCGGCTCACCGGTGAACGTGCCGCTGGTGGGCGGCTGCGTCGGAGGCTGCGTCGGAGGCGCGCCCGCGGCACAGCAGACCAGCGGTTGCTGTAACATCACACGGCACGTTATTCACAAACTGGTGACGTCACACTGTTCACAAACTGGTGACGTCACACAGTACAGTGTTTAGAGATTGGTGACGTCACTATACTGACACAGGATTAAAAATGTTACGTTGTTTGGCTATATTAAAACGTGATGCTTGTGAATCGAATACAAAAAGGTCAAAGGACTAATATTATCGAAATTATCTAGACAGTTGATTTATTATATATTGTCTGGAAAGCAAATAATTAATTATTGACTAAACAATCTAATGGTTCTTTAATGCCGCAATTTCTGACTTGAATAATTTTCTAGTAACCACTTCGCTTAGAATAATCGAGCATTACATTATACACAACCGAAATGAGCATCGAGCGGAAACTATGACGTGCCTGTTTCAATATCTGCCACTGCCTAAATAGAAAAGGAAGAATACATCATCAAACAGTAGCCGCGTTTACATAGCAATTTGAAAATAGCGGATAATTTTCGATTCTTAGTGGAATATCTTCCATAGGCACGTTTTAGTATATCTCAACACTACATTAAACTGAGAGTGGCTTCAATTTGCTCAAACGTGGTGAAAGAGTGATATTGGCTCATTTTTATTTGAAATACTGCTTTATAATAGCAACCATTAGGCCAGCAAAAAAAACAAAAAAAAACAGAGCTGAGTTCGTTTTTCCGACATTCTACCTTCATTTGGTAGCATTAGTCTTGGCGAAGACAGTAACGCTACCATATGCGCCACCGATATACGTTTTCCGAAGTCAGTTGCGCTTTTCGCGAATAAGAACTAGAGCTGCGAAATCTTCGGAAAGTATCATACCGGTACCGGGTACCGTACAACACCACCACGAAAAACACAATTTTCCACCAATATATCGGCGCTGTCATTAGTATTTTGTCGCACATATGTTCGCATGCCGCATAGTACATGCAGCAGGCCAGGCATCTAAGAAGTACTTGCGGAATGCGGTGCCTATAAATCACCCGCTGTGTTGCGCCGCTCCGTAAGTCATGCAGCTTGAAGCGTGGAAGAAGCCAGATTTTAGCCAAGTTAGCGAGCACTTATTTTGGCGACCAGCACTTTTACGTGAATTTCCGCATAATACCACGGAAACACGCAAACAATGGCAATGCCTAGGCTGCAACAACCATACGATCAATGTGATTCATGACAGCAGACGGTAAATTGACACATTGGCGCCGTTCTATGATATGTGACGGTGAAAGAAACCTTCACTTTCCATTATTAGTGGAACATTTACCAATACCACGTTTTTAAAATTGGTATGTTAACGCGGCTAGTGTAAATAGTCAAAACATTAAATGTTGCTTTTTGCCTGTAAGGATTGGGCAGTTAACACGTGTGAACTTAACACTTGTCAGCACAGGGAGGAGCCGGTCGGGAGAACTCACAAGACCACGCTGACCACAGATGCTCTGACGAACTGGAATCAGTTGCGCCTGGGTCGGGTTGCTTTGGACGATGCTCAGAAAGGCCGGACACTTGAAAATGATGTCACAGGTGCCCGTTCTGCCGGCGTAGTCCTTGCAGACGCTCGGTGGGAAGCGATCACCACCAAACGAGATCGCTGCCGGGGGGAGGGGGTGACGTCAGTGGCGCCGGCTGACGGAGCGACCTGATGTACCGATCTGATGCCGGGATGATATGTGGGATATGCGTCACGATGTCACAAACATGCAAAGCAGACGAGCTATCTTCTGAGACTGTTTCGGTCCAGTGATCGCGTCAGATCTAAGAACATGTCAACGCCTTAAATCATTTGTAATCCACTGTTTGTCACGTCATATTCCTATCATCAGGCGCTTAGCGTAGGGTCCTATCATCAGGACCCTACGCTTATCGTTAGCGTCCTATCATCAGGCGCGCTTAGGGAGTAGCCCCCCCCCCCCTGGAGGCCAGGGGGCACTTTTCAGTGCGTGCAGCTCGCCGAAAAGGGCCAACGGGACCGTGAGAAGCGCGCGATCATGGGCTTTTTAAAGACAAGTGTGTCTACTCTTTTGAATGTCAAATATATTTTTGGAACTGTAAAAAAACTATCGGTTTTAATATTGGATACGATAAAATTGACGTCTGGTGGGGCTCCAGACCTGAATTTCATCGTATCCAATATTCAAACCGATAGCTTTTTACAAGAGTTTCATTTTTACTTACATTCTATTTTGTATATTGTTTTTGTTTCGATATCCATAAACGATCGCCACTATAAACAGAGTAAAGAAGATGTTATCTAGAAACTATAATGGTGCACTTAACCCGCGCGTTACTGGGAGTGGGGTAAATTTAATAACGCGAGTTAATGAGTGGGGAGGCTATTTATAGCCCCCTCTGATATCCG
>VOPJ01003456.1:0-16134 GCA_014673585.1 Semibalanus balanoides
AGAGAGAGAGAGAGAGAGAGAGAGAGAGAGAGAGAGGATGGCATGCACACCCCATCCACTCAACTACGCTGGTTAGAGTTTAAGATTCACCAAGTTTTGCAGGCATGGGTATTGACAGCAAGAAGTTGAACACAACTATACTAAATGTATTTCAACATTGTTTTTAAAAATGTTGATTTCTTGTGATTTAGAAATACTTAGTTTGCACATACCTCTGTAGTTTGTAGGCTTTCTCGCGCAATCATTTCTAGCGCAGCTCGATCGTCTTCTTCAGTGTCGTCCCGGTCGGCAGCCGAGTCGGTGTTCAGCTCGGCAGGAGCGCTGCCCTGATCCTCCTCATCAGCTTCGTGGACGAGTGTGGTGGGAGTCCTCTCATTTATACTGTGTCCGTAGTGAAACGAGTGGACGACAGCCGTCACACTGGCATCCTCCTGTACAGTAGCAACGATCTCGGACGTGCATTGGACCTTCTGTCCCAACAGTCGGATATTTGAGAGACATGCTTCTTCTATGCAGTGGAAGAATGGGGGACTCCCGACTTGAAGGCACTGGTAGTGGCGAACGCTCTTCCCCGATGGATGCATGCCAAAGTCTGGCTCACTTGCCGTGCTCACGTACTGAACTCCCTGGTACTGGCTGTACGCGGCTAGCCACACTTCGAATGCTGTGAAAGAAATAGTATTTAAACATTCGGTATACAAATACAATTTAGCCTTAACCCTATTCCAGCAGGGAGATAAATATACGAATCTGTCGGGAGGGGGGGGCTCACCGTCATATCTTCTCCACGGGAAAACGGCATTCGGTTCATTGCAGCTTTCACTACATTCATAAATTCAGAAAATCCAAAATTTTGTCACGGGCGGATACAGGAAGGAAAAATATGGATGAAAGCATATATTTTTTATTCTTTGCCCTTGGACTTGTTTGAACGCAATTTTTCATGTTGCTGTATTTCACAATCTTATTGTATGCTCTAAGATATATATAAATATTATATATATATAATATATTAAGTTTGAAATTAATCCCAAATGGCGTCCTCAGCAATTTCAAAGGGAGTATCTAAAATGTCACTCGATTTTTGCCGCTTTATTCTGTTTTAGATGCTGATAATAGTATGTGTATGCATGGCACAGTGAATAATAACACTTTGTATTTGCGCAGTGGCGTGTTCAGGAAGGGAAGGGGAGGAAGTATAGCATTGTCTTGTGTTATCTTCATTTTTGCTTATTTATATATTTTGCTATGTAGTATCACGCCATCGGTGCACATTTCCCCCTAATTTCATCACTGGGAATATGCCCCAAAATACAATAATTGTGATCCATGCAAATGATATTGCAGGCAATGACCCGCTGCAGAATAGCGTTCCGGGTGACTAAGCAGTAGTACAATGGGTGAGAACGGAGTCAAACACATGCCCCCGAAATCTGTTCCTGGAGTCGCACTTGGATTTTTTTTATATGAAACATGTACAAGGCATTGCTTAAACAGATCACCAAGTTTCAAGTCGATATATTTGTATGTAGTTACTACAAAGTTACAGGTCTTGGGTACACACTACACAGTTCCCCTAGTTTCATCCCTGGAACCGTCTATTACATTGAAATTTGGACCTTGCGCTTGCATTCTATCCCTGGGAACGCCAATGTCACAAATAACAATTGTGATCAATGCAGATGATGTTACACTACATAAAATACGGTAAAATAATGTTTTAAGTTACCAAGCACAATGTGTTAGGTTAGGGTGCCAATGTGTATACACTGGCACCCTAAAACCTGTTCCTTTAGTCACATATGAGCGACCCAAAAATATAATAAAAAAATCACACAAGGTGTGCAAAGAACAGCAAATAAGGTTTCTTGAGTATGACATTCTTGTCTTTGATATTTCGATGATTTACCATTGAATCAAAATGCCTACCAAAAAACGTCCCTAAAGGCGCCTATGCGCAAAAAATCAACATGTCCACAGAAAGCAGTAAAAAGGTGTGAAAGTTATAGACTCGTATCTACAACGGTTATAGAATGGGAACTGCCGAGTCATGCTAATAACCAGAACATGTCCCCAGAAAGTGCGCCTGGAGCCGCCACTGATAGGTTTACAATTTAAAAACTTCGTTTTAGTTTTAGCCCCCCCCCCCGACGTTAATAGGGTTAAAGGGAAATTCCCACATTAACCCTATTACTGTCGGAGGGAGGGGGGGGGGGGCGAATCGGCCCCCTTGAGGTTTTTCGCGTACAGTTCATTCATAACTCAACCCACAATCTTCAAAGCTGTACTTTTTCGTACCATTTCCATTGCACTCGAATGTACTTTTTTCAAAATAAAAATCTTAAGGGGTCAACATTTTTGTGGGGGCATGTTCGCCGTGTGACAAAAAATCTGTAATGGTAAGCACTCGTGAGATTGTGTGTTGAGGGAAGTGTTAGCAAAACAGACATGTAAGAATGATTTGCTCTTCAGATGAATCTCAATTTCAAAACTTTGAATTTTGAATCCGAAAATTTTGTAACTTTTTCACAAAATGATACAAGTTTTTTATTTCTGATGTTTCAAAAACCGAATAAATGTAAGAGAAAACATGCCAATTAATATGTTTTTGAAATTCCAGTGAATCTAAATATTGTGAGACCTGATGTCAGGTCAAATGCTAACCTCCAATATTAAATATATGTAAAATGAAAAACAAGGGTTTAACATATTGTATCATCCATTTATTTCAGTATCATGTAATCTTAGGCCCTTCTGATGAACAGGTATTAATTTTTTAGTACAGTACCTTTTGAAATTCATTTTAAGTCACGAACACCTTTTTATCAATAACCGTGACAGAAACATCATAGAGACTCGGCAATGGTCTCAAAAGTTGTCTCGTCAATACGCCTCTTCTGATATGCGTTTGACCGACTTGTGTCATCGTGACCTAGACCCGGGGTCAAATTTTCGATTGACCAAATGGTATGATTCGAACCGCAATACGAAAGAAACCACGATGTATCAAATAAGTGCTCATATGTTTTAGATAAAATAAATTAACGACAAACTTTTGCTGAAAAACAGTTTTTTAACATTTGTTGACCTCACAGCCCAAACATTGACCTGAGGTGACTTCTGATGCCATAGTGGCGAAAGACTATTAAAACAGCTTTCAGTATTTTACGATTCCTCCTACTGCCATAGTTTCCGAGCTAATGCAGTTTCCTGAAATATCATGTTTTGACAAATTGACTTTTGATACGTTATTTACCTTAAAGATAGTACCCAAGTCACCAAAACTACAAATAGAGTCATTGCGGACCCCTAAACCACTACCAAGTGTTCCATGTTTCTAGTCTATATGCAGCCGATATCTGAAGTGGAATAAGCCCCCCCCGACTACTTCCGGATACTTCACCCCTCAGAATAAGGTTAAAGAGTGTGGCCTACTCACCTTGCATTTTTTTTTAAATAAATTTTGTCCGAATGTTTTTATGGAATGGATTTGCGAGGTCAGGACCCACGTAAAGCAGAGCTTGTTGTGCAGGCTGGACCCCCACCACCCGATCGCTACAATTCTTGTTGTCGCAGAATTAGACAAAATTTTTACGTGCCGACATACCTGGACACGAGTCCAGGCCCCGCTCTGACGTCACCTGACCTTCCAGCTGCAGCTCCACTGCGCAGGGGCCATCCCGTCAGAGCAAATAGCGAGCGCCGAGAGACTCGAACTCCGGGCTCCAACTACCGATAGTCAAACCAGCGCTCTCCCACTGAGCTACAGGCGGAGTCATGTGTGGAGTTGTTTTGGACACGGCTGTAGAGCAAGATTTTTCCAATTTACCCATGGACTTTACTTCATTTTCCCAGATGCACTATAGTTCTGACATATCCAAATTCGCCAAGATCATTCCGCGAACAAAAATTATCAATTTCGCAGAAAGATTTCGCTACTAGAATATTGCCTTAAAGACAACGCTAGCCTATATACTAGCACTAGCAATATAAAACAATCGTGAGTATCCCCGAAACAGTTGCCAACAGAGCCTGTAACTTAAACAAACCATGCCATTGTCGTCATGGTTGTTTATTGTCTTGGTGCGCCATGTAGTAACATTCTTCGTACTCTGTTGTATAGTGCATCGTTATGATTTTTGAAACAAAAACAATGCAAAACAGAATATAAGTAAAAAATTAAACTAAAGGCCCAGACGTGAATTTATCGTACCAATGATCAAACCAATAGCTTCTTACTGCCAATAAATTATTTGACATATTCAAAAGAGTAGGCACACTCCTTTAAACAATTAGCTTGGTTAGATAAGCCAAGTTATGACCAATGACCTAAGTAACTTAGGGAGGTACATTGGAAAACAAACGCGTGTTATTGTCTGAAAATCTTATATTTTGGTATTGCCTAGTAAGTCCACCCTATATGGAATTATTTACCGATGACATAGCTCGACGTTATGCCGATGTATTGTCAAAAACAAAATTAGCTTTCTATGAGCGCGATGTTCTATGGATTAATTACACTGGCCTGCGTGATTCATAAGGTCAAGAGTTTCTCAACCGTTTGCTACCTCAACCGTTGCTAGGCCGCTAAAAAACATTCAGTCATAACATGATTTAAGTGCGAAACAAAGAGCCACAGGGGCACATCCTTGGACCTTGGTTGAGTTTTTACTCTAACAAGCTTTCGTGTTAGTGTGTGCCTCTAGTCACTGTTTGCCTCTAGTCGCCGATCCCTGTTATTCTCTTGTTCCTGGTTACAGTAGATCAAAACACTAGTCACGCCGTCCTGACATGTGACCAGATTGGAGCTTTTTGGGGATAATTTTAATTTAAATATAAGTATGCCGCCTATGCGTTGGGTTGTGTGCGGCGAAACACATATTTCAGCTACGGTGGTCAGGCCAGTGCGTTATTCTATCGCATTAACCATCAGGTCCCTATTTTCCTATCAACGTATACATAATTATGTCGTGATTTTTTTATTCAAATATCACAACCAGAGAAAATCCAGAAAAAAATCCTTTTCTGGTCCGTACTCCGTACGGACTTTTTCTGCCACTGAATGCCACAGAACCGCGGGGAAAAAATATGTTAAAGGGACACCTTCACAAAAGTTCTCAAATGTACGCCGCTTGTGGTGCTTAATATGAAGTAATTGATGCCGAACACGATTATTACATTTGTTTCTCACAAACAGTGCTCAATTTCAATAAAAAATACGTTTGTAATATTTGGGCTGAACGAACGTCATATGAAATAATTTTGGGAAATAGAGAAAACCTTCACGCTGGCCATATGTCATGAACTTAGTGTTGGCCTAATGTATGGCGGCAATAGGTAAAACAAAATAGACCCTATAATCAAACAATTTAGTAAAGAGAGACATCGGCACCAGAAGTCCTCGTTCAACATACACTTGGGACGCGCTGATTTTGAAGATGTCAAAAACCTAACCCAAATTTATTTGTGATTCGACCGTCGGTTTGATTGTTTTTTAAATTTCTACCATACGTAATTGGGAATGCCAAAAGGAAAATGGCTATCTCAACTCAAAATATAATGTTAAGGTGGCAATGTCCCTTTAACAGTAGGAAATATATGCAAAGCTATGGCATTTTTTTTGGCAACAATCATGTTCTTCCGCTGCAAAATTCACTTAAAAGTAAAAGTTTGATAGTTTAAGCTAGCACATCTTCCGTCAAAAATGGCGTCTTCACAGCGTGACAATTAGGACAGTTATTTAATATTTGGATGGCTGACATCATGGAAATAATTGTGAAAAATTGTGTAAAAATGTAAAAAAGACAAGCTTTCGATATCACTGTCATCAAGCCTATTTCACAAATACCTTTGTAATTACAAACGCAATACATTTTTACCTTCCTCACAAAAAGCGATTTCACAAACAATCAGCACCTATGAATTACCGATTGTAAAACAAGTTTATAATCTTAAAAAAAAGTCTGTAAAGCAGAAGGCCAATAAAGAACTTTGTAAATTCACCGGGCGGAAGAGGGGCATCAATGCCTATAAGCTGTTGGCATTATTAGCGCAATGACGTCACCGGAGGAATAGCTTTTTGGATCCCCTGAAGTTTCTGTTTCATAAATATGATTGTTATACTGCCTAATATATGTTATTTATTATATTCTTTACATATGTCACTTGCAAAGTATTGTTTCAAGTATAACGACTATATCCCGGGAAAAAATGTGCCCCGGTGACGTCATTTGACATTTATTTGTATGCGCAGATACCTGCGCAGTGGGACGGTTCTACCTATGGCATTCAATGGCCTTGGCGGAGCAAAACGTCACAACTACTCCTGAAAGAAAGATCGTTTAGTTTTCTCTACCATTTTAACTCCTAACCTAGCCGATTTCACACGAGGGGCGAAGACTCACTGCACAAGAAATTGCAGACCGCTGCAATTACACCGCCATGCGGTTTCTCCGCGTGGAGGCGCCCCTCACTCACATCATAGCACAATCGGTAAGGTGCACTGCACTTCAAAGGTGGAGATCCCTGCTCAAATTTCTGGGGTGGGGAAACAAATCGGCAGTTATACTTATGTATGAACTAAACCATTTCCCTAACAACCTCGACAACGAAACAACTACACCAATAAAACGACCTTAACAGTTAAAAACGTCAACAATCGATGCAGTTTCTGAAATTCAGAATCTCTGGCCCACTGAAATTACCTCACTGCAGTCAACGTTTGAGAAATAGAAATTGCGTTTTTACAAACGTTTTTACAAACAATGTATGTGTACACAAGTTTGTAAATAGTAAATTGAGATTTACTGCCCTGAGGTTTTGTGAAATTCCAATTACACACATTTGTAAAAAATATTTGCAATCACAAAGAAAATCAATAGCAATCACAATCAATACAATGCAATCACAATCAATGCAAATGCAATGCAATCAATGCAATCACAAATAAATGTAATTACAAACTTTTCTGCTTTGTGAAATAGGCCTCTGTCTGAATATTACAAAAATGAAAGACACAAAATACAACAGATTCGCTCAAGTCACAATGATAATGGTATCCTCCAGTATGTATACGAAACAGAATCTCACCTTCCATGGAAGGGAACTGGTCCCTTCACCACCTGTGCAGCTGTCCACCATGCCATGTTCACTGATCAGGTGGGCTCTCAGGTCCCGCAGATGCCTGAATGCCGCGCGAAGTTTCATCGGTCCCATCTTAAGACGGGCACCTGTACAGGCTCCTGTGCTCTCCTGGAATCAATGCGAACAAAGTGATACTGGTTTCAAATATGACAATATATATATATATATTTATATTAGATTATATTATATTATATATATATATATATATATAAAATTATATTAGATTATATATATATATATATATATATATATATAAAATTATATTAGATTATATATATATATATATATATATATATATATATATATATACTGTGCAGCAATGTTAGTTTTTGCAATGAACCTGTCTTCCGCCGCAAATCCCAGTAAATATCCACTATGCACATGGACATTCGAACAGGGCGCTTCATGCAGGGGATCGGCATTAATTCGCTTCCGAGAGCTGCTTATCGAAAACAAATAAAATGGCTTACGGGTTAAAGGTTGAACTGGTCAACCTCTTCGCATAGAGCGACATAGCTATTCATGGGTGGGAGGGGAGGGATGCAAATTACACATAATTAGTGGTCACGTGTATTCAAGGAAATAGTTCAATTTCAACATCGGTTTTGAAGTGAGATAGCAGTATTGTAGCCCGTGTTGAAAAAACACTAATCTGCAAATTTTCTGAGCTGAAAAGGCTCTCCAGTCGAATATATTTGACTTTTTGTTGAAGGAATGTGGGCCATAAATAAAGAATGTCAAGAACGTGGACCTTAAATATACCTTGACAGAGGCTATACACTATACAGTAATCCTACGCGGCTACCTTCGAATATGATTGGCTGAGTCATTCGATGCTTTCGTTTGACGTTGCAGAGAATACGTATATAGTTTTGATAGAATGAATAATGTACGTCCTTCTGTCCTGAATCGGCGCTATGTATGGCTATTTTTGGCAATATGAAAAGAAGTTGTATTTCAAAATATAACCAAATCGTGTTTGAAAAAAACAAGGTGAACTATATCCTTAATGTGGGTGGTGGGTAAGGGTGTCCTGCATCCAGGAGACTCCAGGTAATTGGGACATATGAGATATAAGGAACAACATTACATAGCCAAGCAAGGATGCATGGGTGGGGGATTTATTTGATGAGGAGGGGGTGTAAGTGCTCTTCCAAATATCAAATTCAGCTATAACCAGAGGTCAAATTCACCAAACGTCACCTAAAGTCAAATCTGGCTATATCACAGGGCCTCCAGGGAACGTGTCAAGGTCTAACAATATGAACAGTTATACGTTTAATGGTGCATAATACTTAATTAGCTTAATACCTGAGTTAGTCGAAGAAATAACAGCGCGAGCCTAAATTACGAGTCGCAAAATAATTAACTCCAACGGAGTTGTTGGAATCCGGCTCAGAGCGACATAACTTTATTTGGTTCGAAGTGTCAAAAATGTTAAAGGTTCCGAAGCGAAACAGTTAAGAGCCTGACAATGTAAAGGCAACGTCCCAGAACCTACCCAAGCTTGGGGCGTCGGCTGTGGCAGACTTCTTGCGGACTTCTTGACTGTGCGGACTTCTTGACTTTGCGGACTTCTTGCGGCAGACTGTGGCAGACTTCTTGCCGACTGTATCGCTGCAGGAGCTCTGTCACGGCACACATCATCTTCCTCATTCATACCAGCAGGAGTTGATTTCGTAATTTCATTGCGTGCGAATGCAATGTCGTTACCACAACAGTTTCCATCAGCTGGGGGGCCAAAAGTCTTGGGAGCATCACCAGCACAGGCAATCGTAGCTGAGACACGAGCTCCATTGACCTAGGATAATGCAAACATTTTGTAAAACGTAAATCATAGGTACACATTAAAAAAATAAAATGAGCATAGTCATAAATGATCATATGAACAGGTAAGGCACTTTTAGACAGAGATAGATTGAGAGACAGGGAAGAAACAGATAGACAGAAGCAGACAGACAGAGACAGACATACAGAGATACAGAGGCGGATCCAGGGAGTGGAAAATGGGCAATTGCCCCATTCCCAAGCGAAAAGTCGGTGGGCAAAGGTGTGTTTTTGCCCCCCCCAAGTCGGAGAAAAAGTTGCAATTTTTGCCTTTTAAAATGCATTTTAGCTGTTTAAGCAACATTTATAACGATATAATATGCACTACTGCAAATTGCAATTAAAAAAGTGATTAATCGACTCGATGTAATAATTTCTTTTGTATTTTCTCCATGTCCACGGACAATAAATGCCATTAAAAAGTATTAAATATGTATTTGAAGAACAAGTAATTACGAAGCCCAAGACGAATTACAAACAATATCTACATATTTAACCCGCGCCCCCACTGGGCTCTGCATTTTTCCCGCCACCCTACTGGCGGGGTGTCTGAACACCTCCCTTCTACTCAGCTCCTTGGCACATAGACCAAAACAAACAAAACAATGTTCGAACCGTCATCAAAATCATTTGGATGATTTCAGATTTTGTTTTTCGCTCATACGTACGAAATCAGGTCAC
Source organism: Semibalanus balanoides (assembly GCA_014673585.1). NCBI lineage: Eukaryota > Metazoa > Arthropoda > Thecostraca > Balanomorpha > Balanidae > Semibalanus > Semibalanus balanoides. The sequence continues at coordinate 9,652 of VOPJ01003456.1, forward strand.
CAGAGGTCATGCGAAGGTCAAATTTTTCCAGTTTTTAGAAATATTGGTTCAGAAACCCCAAATTATCTCGGAACTATGCTATCAGAAGACAAAAAAAAATCGCCCAGCTATTTAATTTGGCAACCGCACTGATTGGTCCGTCAAATTTGACCTCAAGGTCAATAGTTTAGGCTCTAGAGGTCATAAGTTTGTTTTGCCAAAACATATTTTCGCGAATTACTTCTTACCTAATCAAGATAACGCAATACTATTATATGCTGCGTGCTTATAATTAAAATGCTTATTTAAGTGCTTATGGAATATTCTTCGTGCTTTAGTAGGCCATGCTGATAAGGAAATTCTTATAAAGTTATTCAGATCCCACTGCACGAACTTCTACAGCTTTGGGACACTGTGGGTGAAAGAAGGGCCTTCCGTGAACTATGTGTAGCGTATCACACATGTGCGAAAATACTAGTTAGGGTACCAAAATTGTTCAGGAATTATCCTCTGTCTGGCTTTGAACATTCTCCCCTGCCCGATGTTAGTAGCCAGCAGGCAGCTCTTATTCCACAAAAGGCTATTGTCTAGTGAAAATTGTATTATCAAGAAACTGCTTGCTAGTGACATAGGCCATACTGGCACTACGATAATAGCTAATCTTAACATCCGCCAAGAGTTCGGACTTATGGCTCTGAACCTATCTTCCACCAACCGTGTGAGCATTATAAGCTCATTTACCTCGCATATAAAGCGGATCGTCAATGATCGTCATCAGAGTGATGTCGAACGTCTGCGGCTGCGTGGCTGATAAGTTATCATTTGTGTTGTGTTAACGTGCATCACTGATGTGTACCGGTATGTGTGCGTGTGTGTATGTGCGTGCATTGTCTTACTTGTATAGTGCTCATGCAATGATATGTACCCATGAGGGTGTGAAACAAATGGTAATATTATTATTATTATTATTGCAGTGGCAAAGTTTTCGACACATCTATTGCACCACAAACTACGAAGGCGCCTCATTTCTAACTCGCTCCAAAAAACATGAGGATGGCACCGCCTCTGCTGGGCTGATTTTTCTTCAAAATTGTATACATCACTTAACACGCGTAAATCAATTGCAGGAAAGGTCACAGACTCACAACGTTGCAAGACACTAGTTCCAAGTTCCAACCGTTTAGAAGCGGCAAGCGAAAAACCACGGCGGGGGCATAATCTTCCCCCGCAGGGAATAGAGTTAAAAATATAGCTGTTTAATGGAACGAATAGATATCGTATGACCGTAACTTGATATTTTCAGTCCGAAATACAAAATATATTACCCACATGGAGTTTAAAACTATAAATAAATACTGTAGTTATGAATAAGACAACATTTAACTCATCCGAGTAGGCTATACGCAACTTCAAAACACATTTTTTACATTTTTGGAGATCGTTTCGTAAAAACTAGGTTACAAACCTGAGTCCTGACCCGATAAACAACAGGCCAGGGTTCCACGCATTTGCCACTCGTTGGTGCACTGAGAGCTATGACAAAAAGATAACGGAGACGCCAAACGTCCTCGTTTGAAGCAGACTCATTCCTACCTTTGGGTAAATAAATCACTCTTTAATAGGTATCTATGTCTGTTTAATATCATCTTTAGAACTTGCGTCAGTATATTTCAGCTCGATTAAGTATTTTATATATGCTAAAAACATTTTATTTTTACATCCTACCGTTTGTGTTGTACCTACAGTTACGATAAGTCCTCCTCCAAAACAGATGCTTGTCAGGCATCGGCTCTCGACGTCATGCTATTCATTTTTTGTTGTTACCTATGAGTTTCTTGCAACTAAATATTTGTTTCAGAAGGTCATTTTTTTTGCCCCCAAATCGAGCGGCTGGATCCGCCCCTGCAGAGACAGACAGACTGAGACAGATAGACTGAGACAGACAGATTGAGAAAAGATGAGAAAAGACTGAGAGTGAGGACAGACAGAGACAGACAGACTGACACAGACAGACTGACACAGACAGACTGAGACAGACAGGCAGAGACGGATATATATATATATTTTTAATCTAGCATAACGTTATGTGATGTACCTGCATTACATCAGCATCCAAACTTTGCCGTTGCCTTCTCTCTGCTGAGTTGCGTTGCTGCCCCTGTCGCTGACATTTAAATATGCTTGGGATGACACCTTTGCTTAGGGTCAGTCTTCCTCCCATTAGTTGCACCTTTAGATAGTTTGAGAAGTCCTCCATCTGAAATATGATAGATGTTGCATCGTAATGGGCTAACTTGTCACTCCATTTGCCAGTAAAACTGTCATTACATGAGTGTCTTATTTCTACAACGAGCATGGGTGAAGTTAAAGAAGATATTGTGAAAAAATCATACCAACCAGTCTTAAAAACGCGCATTACAATCATTAATTTATTATCTATTTGAACAGCCCGATGTTCATTAGTGTACGTGGGTTTGGACAAAAGTAAAGGAAGGAAATATATATTTGTGTTAGCAATGAGAAAAGATATTGCTTACATTGTATAGGGTTCCCTAATGGGGGTCCCCTATTTCTTCAGGGTTAATGTTAAAATCCTGCTAATTATTGGGCCGTCTCCAGCCGCATAGATCCTGGGGGCATCTTGTTACTATCTTTCAAGTACTATCATATATTATCCATTACATAATACACACTAGAGTAAGGCGATCCATTACATAATTCACATATCAAAATCAACTGCACTATAACATGAGCATTTGTGGTCGAGTCGGGTCGAGAAATAACCGCACGAGCGTGCACCACAATGTGGTTATTTCTGAGAATGATGATTGTCTGCGAATTCCGCATTCCGTAACTCATTACGAGCGAGCACGAAGTGCGAGCGAGTCCTCATTGAATACCGGATTTTTCTCAGATATAAGAGTCGCACCAACTTGCCATGTCTGCTGCAAAATATTTGCATGCTTGCGATGACATGTATATGTGTATGTCCGTGTATGTGTATGTGTATGTGTGTGTGTGTGTGTGTGTGTGTGTGTGTGTGTGTGTGTGTGTGTGTGTGTGTGTGCTTGCTTTACCCTCGTCGCCGATTTGTCTCTGTTACTTGACTCGCGATTGTCCATGTTTACTTGACTCAGTGGAGCTTAATAGCCACTCATGCAGTGGACCGCTCTTAAATACAATACAATACAATAAGCGGCCGACCCGACCCGGCCGGGCCCGGCCGGGCCAGACCGCGACGATGGTCAGAAGCTTATATCTTTTGAACCCCGCATCCTATCGACAAGCGGTCTTCGCCATCTGATAGCCCCATGCAATGACATTATTATCATTGATATATTTTTTATCATGTGATGGGTCAGCATGGCGCGTGACACGTGCCGCGTCAGGGGTGTCAGAAAGTTTATCCTGCTGTAGCTGAGAAACGGCTGACCTATAAAGCTAAAAATTTGGTGTTGTGGCTGGAACCACACCACTGCAATGTTGCACTCAGGCCAAACTCCTTGGTCAACAAGGCACGTGCCGCAACGTGCACCCCTGTTCCGTCCACGAAATTACCTACAAACATCGTTGCAATACGGACCTATATCTCGCAACCACAAAAGTCGCAAAGACAACGAAATCAAAAAATAATGGCGTAGAGAAAACGATCCGCCCGGCTAATGCACTATGTGTCCGATCAAGCGGCGCGTGGCATTGCAAAATTACTGGCTATACACACGCCGCAATTCATAGTTTTTTATGACGTCTTCACAATTTAAATCAGTGCTCAGCACCTTATGGGACGTGAGCGACTGAGGAAAAACAACAATCTGTAAGACGCTGTACTGTAATCTGTAATCTGTCCGTCGCTAAAAATGCATGCAAAAATTGAGGTTTTTTAAATGCAGTATTTCGCTGTTTAAAATCTGCCTGTAATATTTTTATTGACGAATTCTATAACTTTTCTTCATTACAAACCGCCGTAGCTTCAAAAAAAGGGTGCTAGACGATAAAAATGATGCAGCTGTAAAGCGAGATCAATCCATCTAAAACCCAGCCGCAAAAAGGAATTTTGCCTACAAACATGAAGATTATAATTGCAAATTGAAAATAACGCTGCAAAACTTAATTTATTCAAAGTATCGATTTAGTTGCGGATCAATTTGCGACGGCAAACAAACATAACGAAAATAATTCAAAAGCATGCTTTGCAACGAAGACGAACCTCCGTTGGACGGGTGATAAATTGACGAGGATTTATTCGGACTCGCTCGTCCCTCGCCGTTTAAGGCGTCTTACTGGTTATTATATATATCAACAAGTTCAGACGGAAAGGCCAATGTAATGTTTGCTTTAAAAGTGTAGTTGTCAAACAAATGTAATTGCCAGTAACTAATATAGACATATAAGATCTATTTAGATATAAGATAAACATGACAGGACCCACAGCAACAGAATATGTAACATCGGTTACCATATGCCGAGCAATGTAAAAAGCATTAGCGCGTGAAGTGTGGTATTTTCTGCGGCGTACCGCACTGGCGACATATGGTAGAAGACTTACTAAACTCTGCTGTGTATGTAGATATTTGTGATCTCGGCGTTTTTCAAAATTACTGCACTCCCGTTCGCTCGTGGCAGTAATTAAAAGATGCTCGATCACAAACATCTGCATCCCAGCATCGTTTCAGTATGCTTATTACCCGACTAAGCGAACATTGTGAAGAAATTGACAAGCAAAAGCTCCTCAAGGAAATGAGAAAGTCAAAACTCAATGCAGCAATATGTTTTTCTTCGTTGCATTAAAGAAACAGGTACGCCCCAGCACGCAGTTGCTCAGATGCCAATGGCTGCCAAAAATCAGTGTGTGTAACTGTGTTAAGTTGTAATCAACAAGTGTTGGTGCGTTGAGGTGAAGTGTTTGACCCGTGTTGTTATTGTTTTGTTGAAGTTATCAAATACAAAACCCATTTACATTGATCATTGAACGAGTGTGTACCAGGCCGAAGTTGTTTCCGTTAAAAATGGTTAATTACAGTTCATTTCCAAATTCCAACAGTAATTAAACCAAATAAGTAGTGCAGAGTGCCGAGCAGTATCGCATTTTGATAAGCAGCATCACATATGATAATCAACTTATAAACCTCGGAGTAGGAACGTTAAATAAGTGCATTTCCATTCCCCACACAACTTAAGACGCAAAATTATTCATAAATGTCGTATATTTGGCCAGGAACAGTGAAACCTACCTTAAAGTGATCATGTTATCAACCATATATTTCCCATAGTAAAAGCACAAAATGTGTTCATTTGTCGTATATTGGCCAGAAACCAAATAACTTACCGTAAAGTGATCTTGGCAGCAGAACCACATACTCCTGGAAGTCAGATCTTGGGCATCCGTCCGTCTCGCAGCTTTGGCCCAGCTTCGTCGGATTTCGAGATTAACAGGAACGTTGAAAAACTGTTTTCTGGGAGTTTTTGAAACAGAACTTATGCAATTTGGAACAAAGCAAGTCTTGTACCGAGACTTGTCTCCGAGTCTTGCGTCTTCCATCATGTAGGCTTTGTCTTGACAAAGCAGGTCTTGTGTCTTGACGGCCTGCAGTGCGGCGTGACAGTGTCGCGTCAGCGGCGCTCACCGTCTCGGCCCCCCGCCAAAAAGCTTCGGACGATAACGCACCGTCAAAATAATTTGTATACACACCAGAGCTGCAACAAGTGTCATATTCGAGGTATGGCAGGCCAGCGTCAGCGTTCGCAGACCTCTTCCTCAAACTCAGCACAAGAAAACTCAGAACAGAGATCAAACATCAGGAAACCAAAAGAGCAAATGCCAGAGGTTTCATCACACTTTCCGGACTGCAGTTAAGAAAGCAGCCCCCTCTTTTCATGAAACAGAAGAACAACTGAAGTCTTTAAAGAGGCAGATCCTCAACACGTACAATAAACACGAACAGTTGGTAACAAACACTTCAGAGATGGAACGCAACGGCCTGAAAGAGCTCAGAGATAACGAAAACGTGATAGTCAAGCCCAAGGTCTGTATAAATTCTGTCATCTAGTCAAGCCCAAGGCCCAAAGTCTGTCAAGCCGAGCGACAAGTGCAAAGGAATTGTGATCTTAAACAATGCGTAGACGCTTGCACTTTCAGTGCCTGAAAGCGTAGACTGGTGAGAAGCGATACAGAGCTTAGGGTCCGTCCATTAATTACGTAACGCAAGAGGGCGTGGGGGAGTCAGCCACAGCGTGACGAATTGTGACATGGGGGAGGGGGGAGTTGGTGCTACCGTAACGTTACGCTGTAGTAAGAACTCGGGACAACCGACCATAGATTGAATATCTTTTAGCATGGAAGCATAAGCTGTTTACAATATAAATTAATTATCAAGTGCATTTGCTGCTCTAGGGCGCAAAGAAAACAGGCATCTCAAAGCACATGAGATCTAACGTCTCATGCGAGACAGGTGCGCGATCTAACCGTCACGTTTCGAAACAATAATGCAACGTATGCACGTATTT
>VOPJ01003457.1:0-21416 GCA_014673585.1 Semibalanus balanoides
ACCTCAGGGCTGGACATACCTTCAGTTGCCCTCAGGGGACATACCTTCAGTTAACCTCAGGGCTGGACATACCCGCAGTTGCTCTCAGGGGTCATACCTTCAGTTAACCTCAGGGCGGGATAACATGACTGAGGTAAAACCTATCTAACTGACCACCTTTCATCCATCTGACCATCTGACCAAATCCCCCCCCTCTCGCATCCTCCCTGTGTCAGGTTCTCCGTGCCAGAGGACGCCGAGGCCGGTCACGTGCTCGGTGACGTCACTGCCACGGACCGTGACAGCGGCCAGCTGGGCGCCATCCACTACCGTCTGAGGGGGTTCGGGGCCGACAGGTTCCACGTGAACCGTCTGACCGGCCAGCTGAGCGTCGGCCAGTGCACCTTCGTGCAGTGCCTCGACTACGAGGACCAGAAGAGGTGAGCAGGCTGCCCCACCTCCCGTCCCCTCACTTCTGTTATCGGCTGGCTATGACGGTTTGGGTTGCGTCATTTTGGAGACGTTGATTTGTAATTGGTGCTTTGAACGGTTGTGAGTTTGTTTGTGATGCAGGCTTTGGTCACAGCAGCAGGACGAGCGACAGTTGTTAAAAGAATGAGGCACTAGCGATCATGAGCTGTTTTATCGTTGAAGGTTTGAGTGATCACCAATCATGTGGCCAACGAACCCAGTTCATTTGTCAAGTGCAGATTCTCCTTTTCACAATTATCTCCCAAACACCTCCCCAAACAGTCAGCCACCGGAGAAAACAACCACCTCCGTGGGATTCGAACCCGCGCTCTGTTCGTCGTTCACAGCTTCGCGCTGACGGTGGCGGCGCGTGACGGCGGTAACCGCACGTCCACGGCCGCCGTGTTCGTGGACGTGACGGACGTTAACGACAACCGGCCGCAGTTCGCGGCTCGCGAGTACAGGCGGACACTGGACGAGGGCGGAGACACGTTCCTCCCAGACTTCTTCGTCAAGGTGGGTGCTTCTCCGCCGAGAGGTTCCACGTGGCCCAATCTTGCCAAGCACCGTGATCGCACCCGATCTCACCAATGCCGTTGTGCGGCATCTTGGTGCGCCTGCCTGCGAAACTCCTGAAAGCCGGGATCGAACCGGGGACATCTAGATCTATAGTATAGCGTTATCACCACTGATCTATGAGTGGGGCTTGAAAAAAAACGTCGTGGTTCCCCAAGTGCAGCATTCTGAGCATTCCAGTACGGCATGCCTTTCCTACGCAATCACGGCATTTGGTAACATTGAACCCTGGAAAGTAATATCGGTAGGCCACCTATCTTGTGATGATTTCGGCCCTGCTTTTGTCAAGTCTGAGACAAGGAGATACTGAAGCCTCATTCGAAATATGCTCTCAGCAATGGATGACGTCGCAGTGCCTGTGGATGAAGTGTCATGACCATAGGCAGCTCCAGATATTTGTCCACATGTACGGGCGCTTGCAATTAGGTGACTTCGCTTACCTAGCCTTAAACATATCAATTATAATAAACATTCAAGCTAGCCTTTCCCTCAATAGTGAGAAATGCTACTGTCAGTGACGAATAGTGTGAGGCGTAGGTTAGCATAGAGTGTAGACTTGACATGATCGATGCTCTGAACTCGGTATTCTCGATCGCTGTAATGAATCGAAAATGGACAGACCATGTGGTACTTTACGCCAATAACATACAATACATATTAAGTTTTAATTATGTTTCTTGAACTCAAAATGACGTCGTTGTGTCAGTCTGAAACGTGAACTCTCAACCTTTACCGACTGAACACAGAAACTTTCCCTGCTCTACTCTCACGCTACTTCTAACTCGACCATTACTCTGACTTGACTGTCCAGAGAACGACCGGACGAGACGGCCAGTGCCGCAACGTACTCCATCATCGAGGGCAACAGGAACGGCACGTTCGCGGTTGACCCGACCTCGGGTCAGGTCACGGTGACCCGCACCGTACGCCACGGGGACACAGCCAGCGGCCGGTTTGACCTGGTAATCGAGGCCACCGACGGAGGTCAACCGCCACTCAGCGAAAGTCGGTGAGTGGAGCGACAGGCACACATAGCGACCAGACAGGCGAGACAGAACAACAGCGACAGACGACGGAAGACACAGCGAAGAAACGCAGACCTGACTGCAGCGGTGAGAGTAAGTACCGTCCGGAGTGCTAGAAAATATGCTTTTTAATGGCCGTGTTCTGCCGGTGGATGTGCTGCGGGACTCAGAGAACGGTGAAAATGTTTTCTTCCTATTCCCGAAGCGAGGAGTTTTAACAGGAATGTCAATGTATAAGTACATTGCCGAACTGCGGTAGAGTAAAATGCCTGCCGGCGAATCCATGGATTCCCGCCGGGAATGTGACGGTCAGAACACAGCCTAAGTTATCAGCTGAGCTTATACCACTTATACCAGTGAGGCGCCGTACTTGGCGATGAGCGTGCGAGCGCGAAGGTAATTTATGGTGAGGTTGGCATGCGCTCGCATTCATGATATTTAGACATTGGGTAATTTTATTGTATTTAGATTCGTTGCGTCATGGCATTCGGATGTAAGCACGACGTGCTGCGTGTAGTGTGAAGGCTGTTGCTTTGCTGGTTCGTTGCCTGACATTACACCACATTTGAACACAATCAGCTCAGCCGTTCCTGAGATATATAATAGGGATGTGCAGGCCTACATTGTCCCCCCTGTGGCACACCTCTACACTCGCACATCTGACATCACCCTCCTGTCTCCCCCCTGCAGGGTGTTCGTCGTGGTCGGCCGTGACTCGAACGAGCCGCCGCTGTTCCGCTCCTCGCCGTACCTGGCCACCATCAATGAGACGGCCGCGGCGGGCCACCTCGTGCTCCGCGTGTCCGCCAACGATCCGGACGGGTCGGATGCCGAGCTGTCCTACTACGTGCGGGATGGCGCGGCCGACACCTTCCAGGTCAACGGACGCGGCGAGATCAGAGTGACCGATGGTGAGTGGCGTGAGCGTGACGTGCTTTTGGACGTTACTTGACGCGTCGCGACGTGGGGTTGGGCGTCAGCAATGAGCACTTTTCAAAACATAGTTTCTCAAATTAATTAAAATCAATTATTTTGCATTATCCAGATCTTCCAAACATAGCATGCACTTCGATACATCTTGAGCGAAGTGTCTTGCACTTAATTACGATTGTATTCTGAAGGACAGCATCACCTACGATCCTATCCTGAAGAGCACATCACCTGTGTTATCATCCATCATAGGCTGCCACATCACCGCCAAACAGTTGCTGTGCTGCCCTGCTCCGTCCTACTCTGACCTGCCTTGCCCTTCCCTGACATCACCTCATTGTGACCTGACCTGACGGTGACCTGTGACCTGATCTGACGGTAACTTAACGTACACCGTAGCCTGAGCATGACACCTGATCTCACCTCACCGTGACCTGCCTTCACATGCCCTGACCGTACCCTTGACCTGACCATGACCTGACCGTGACCTGGCCGTGACCTGGCCGTGACCTGACCGTGACCTGACCGTGACCTGACCGTGACCTGACCGTGACCTGACCGTGACCTGACCTGACCGTGACGGCGGACCATCAGGTGCGGTGCTGGATCTGGAGCGTCGCGGCCAGCCTGAATACCAGCTGGTGATCCACGCGGTCGACAGGGGTCAGCCGCAGAAGACGGGCGTCGCGCAGGTCACCATCACCGTCACCGACGTTAACGACTCGCCGCCCCAGTTTGAACCGCGCTCGTACGTCGAGTACATTCCGGAAAACGCTCAGGTGAGGTTATGAGGAGGTACTAGCGTTGTTGATGTTGCTCAAGATGGAGTATATTGAGGTTAAAAACTCGGATGTTGATCTGAAATTAGCTCAGATCATCAGGCATCTCTTCTAAGGCAATCTCTGAGCGAATCATTGTTCAGTGTACCATGGATACCACAGTACCACCAGTACTATAGATATCATATAATACCATGTCCATAGATAACATTGGTGTGCTGCCATAGATGTTAGCCGTTTTCGCGATGACTTATTTGGCGCGAAACGTTTCAAAACATTGCGCGCAAAATAAGCCATCGTGAAAACGGCTAGTATATCCTATCAACACCAGATTTAGCTCACTGTCGCACTGTGATGGATGTGTGAGACTATGCGTGACAGCTGATGGACCGTCTGTGTGCCGACAGCCGGGCCGGCCGGTGGTGACGGTCTCTGCCGCGGACCGGGACCAGACCGCCGAGCTGCGCTACCAGCTGGTGCCGCCGGTGATGGCCCGCGACCGCGCCGGCGTCACCGTGCCCACCAACGTCACCGACTTCAGCCGCTGGCTGGCGTGAGTTCACAGTGTCCCGCCGCTGTCGGACGTGCAAAGAAAGAACCGCGCGTGGCACGAGTTCGGCGATTAACATGTGTGGTTCTTCCTTTGCACCGCTGCACTGACGCCAACGCGAGTTTGAAGTAAAATCTATGTGGAGTGACACTTGACTAACTTAAAGTGCAGGGTGTTTAAAATGAACTATTGGCTTGGGAAGATGCCTCTATGCCTCTGCAACGGCTGTGCCGATAATATAGCACTCGGAAAATGATAGTTATTGTTTCTTCCTTTCTCGCTCTACCAGTGTGGACGCCGAAACTGGCGAGGTGACCGTCAATACGTCACTGGACCACAGTCTCGCGGCTGTGCTGCTATGCCAGATCAGAGTCACCGATGTTAACACCGAGATGGGGGAGCAATCGGACACAGGTCAGTTCTCAAGGCAGAACCATTCACAAGACGGGAATCCCAACTTAGATAAAGTAAAGGAACGATGAAAAGCGAAAACTTTGCGCTGTAATGATACCGAAATTGTTCCACGTCACGAGTTGGGTTTCGCAACTTGCGATAAGAATTGCAGACGATTTTCTAGAAAGGACTTCTGCTACGTCTTACAGAAATGTTTTTTTAGAGAGAAGGGTGTCCCCGTTGTAAATATGGTCATTGACTCATTTGGCAACTTGTTGCCATTGTTTCCGCCCTGCTGTTGGTGCTGCTGACATGACTATTGCCTGTTGCCTATTGATTGTCGCCGACTGAACACTGTTGCCTTTTGCCTAATATCGATCGCTGACTGTCAACTGTTGCCGGTGGCCATTCCAGCCGAGCTGACGGCGTTTATCCAGGCGTTCAGCGACAACAAGCCCGTGTTCGAGTTTTGCCGTGGCTGCCGAAGTCAGCAGGTGATCGAGGTGGCCGTAGCCCGAGGAGGGTCAGTCCGCTCCACCATTCTAACACCCTCGCGCCAAGGATCCAGTGTCCGGTGAGAGACTCCTTGATTTGTTTCTTGATTCCTTGATCGGTGAGATTCCGTGATTGGTGACGGCAGAGGATGTCAGTGGTAACGCGGCGGACGGTCTTCCTCCCTTGTTTGTGTGATGTCTGGATAACGTTGGGTTTGTTCCAAGTGCTGTAACAAAGTGCGATAGCCATAGTGAGGTTTATTCGAAAAAGTCCGGAAAAGGGCAATTAATGCAAATAACTCCGTTGTGACGAACACAACTTGATAAAAAATGATATTGCGCACAGTTTCCTCTGTGCCAATATTTATGTACAAGTATTATGTATGTTCGTAAAAAACTGTATAGCTTGTAACAAGTTTCTTGTGTGCAATGCAAAAGAGTCCTGAAGTCTCATTTCTTAGCTGGGTTGCCGAACCATTTTCTCTTTTGTTCTCTGGTTTAACGTCAGTGGTTTGCGTGTTGGGATCGTGGGTGGGGGCACTCCTGGTCACCCTTTAATGGGTGGCGGTTAGAAGAAGAAAAATGTACAATAATCCTGTTGTCGAGCGCGTGGCACCTGCGATTGGCCGCTCGCCGTTCAGACCTCAGCCTCGCCCGCGACTGACGACAGCTGGTGGCTGCCCCCGTTCCAGGCCAGGCCGTGACCCGGTACGAGGAGATCGCTGGCTCGGACGCCGACGACTGGTTCTCGGTGGACGAGAGTGTCGGAGAGGTGATGGTCAACGACGCTGAGACTCGCGACACCATGAGAACCAAGGCGGTAGGATTGGGACGTGCACCCGCTGGAGAAGGGTTTGCCAGGGTTGGGGCATGTGGGCTACGCTTTTTGTGTCAGAATGACTAGCTTGTGTCCTGGTGTAGAGAAAAGGATAAATAAATATTTGATTATTGCTCGATTAGATTTAGGAAAGATCCCCTTGCAACGATGAATTGAATACCAATGCGTATTACGTAACCATTAGCTATGGATACCTTTTGTAAGTGTTTGCATCTATTTTGTTTTTTCTAGTCTTTGAGCATATAAATAGATTTAGGAAAAATCCCTTTGCAACGATGAATTGAATACCAATGCGTATTACGTAACCATTAGCTATGGGTACCTTTTGTAAGGGTATGCATCGATTTTGTTTCGTCTAGTCTTTGAGCATATAAACATTGAACAGTGTTATTGGATGGAACACGAGGATTTGCAGCCCTGATAACCTTCGTATACATGAAACAATACACCCATTCCATCCATCATGTGATTCCCACACAATATCCTCTCTCACGCAATGCCAACACTATTTATATTCAGGGAGCGTCATTTCTGTCTCCGTAAAGTGTCCACCCTGAACCATGACGTAACTATCCAGCTCGATATCCGCCAATGGGGTGGCCGAGTCGGGAGCGTTCGAGACGTGTATTTTCTTTGGTAGACCGTCTCTAAGCATGAACGGTTCATTGACGTGGCCTTTATCGGTCTACCAAAGGAAATACGCGTTCGATAATATAACCTGATATGACAATGGGCATGGGTCTCGCTCGGTTGCATGCCTCGCTTTGACATTGCCTAGCGGCGCACCCTTGAAATTTAGGAGAAAATGATCAATGAACGAGCTGAAGGGGACATTTTAATCTATCATTGAGTGCACAATTCAACACGCTGACACCTAAGGTATTAAAATGATAGGGCACGAGCGTGGGCCGAATTAATGCTATTTTAACAGAAAGCGTTCCATTCACTGCCTACCCTGGACGGTTCTACTTAGTGTCTTAGGGCTTTAATTTGTTTTGACAGTTTGCGACTTGTTTGTTTCTGCACGTCGTTTTTTGCAGACGCTGAGCCTACGTGTGCGTGCCGTGTCTGGCCAGCGCTCCTCCCAGGCGCTGGTGCTGGTCCGAGTGACTGACGTCAACGACAACCAACCGCTGTTCGGACAGAAGGTGAGCCAACGGATTTTCTTGTGTCGCCAGCCTTATGGCTGGTTATTTTCATTATATGATACGTCTCTGAAGCGTACGTGGCACGTACTACGTCATCACATGACGCACGTACTACGTGCGTCATGTGATGCAATAATCAAGGAATATTTCATACATCAGTATTCCACTCGCTATCATGTTTCTGTCTCGTGCTTCAATCACGGTTGCAAATGCAATATCTAACGGGCATGTCGGCGGAAAAGTAAGTCAGATCTAGCCTGAACCTATCTAAAAATATATGTCAGCTCTAATCTGAGCCTCTCTAAAATCTGGCAGCTCTAATCTGAGCCTCCTCTCCGTCAGACGTACGACGTGGAGGTATCAGAGGAGACCTACTACCCGACCGTCGTGTCCACCATCTCCGCACGGGACATCGACTCCGAGAACGGATACGGCAACGTCACCTTCTCACTCGCCGGTGAGTTGTGATGACGTCATGACTTCCAGACTACCAGAGACAGTGGTTTGTCATTCAACCTGGCAGGGGAATGACATTCAATATTTGTGTTTTAATTATGGGCGTGTAGTATATTATATAAAAGAAAAACAACATTTTCATTACCGAGAAAGAGGAGTATAGTTTTTGTTCATCTGCGAACGCTGCTTTCCTTCTATGCTATGTAACTCTTAGCAAATCATACTAATAAATGGCTAGAATTTTGAAAAATGTCATTACAAAATATTAGTCCTTCGCGCTAAACTGTGCGAAAAATCCGGTGGGGGCATGGACAAGAACGGGAAATGTGGTGCTGTGCTGTTGGTACAAACGACACGGGGTCTCTAACTGGACGAACACTTCAGCATGACCTGACACAGTGGCGGCGAGACCTGGGCGAAACAAGCGTTTGGGCTGTGAGGCAGTGCCTCACAGCCCAACTTTTCACCATGCTAACTTGTCCATAGGTAGGCTGATTTGAGTCTAACGAAACCAGACAAAATATTGTAATAAATGAAAGAGACGCGTTTTAGCTATTGGAAAATTGTTTTGTCTATTAAATATGTATTTCCTTATATTCCTACTAAAATTATTATAAAATTAGGAAAAAATATACTTCATATGTTTGGCTATTTTAGGTAAGGCACTGCCTCATCTGCCTCAATGGAAGAACCGCCACTGACGCTGACCTGTCTCGTCACCCTCCAGGCACGACGGCCGATCAGTTTCACATCGAGCCGGTGGCCGGCACGCTGCACGTGGCCCGCGGCGTCCGGCTGGACCGCGAGTCCACCCCGGTACACCTGCTGCGCGTGGTGGCCGAGGACAACCCGGTCGGCGACGAGCCGCCCAACAAGTCCTACGCTCAGGTGAGGCAGGGCACTCCGGCATCTCGCAGTCCTACGCCCGGGTCAGACTGAACACCAATGGCTTATTCAGAACGACCAAAAACAATACTTTAGAAGCCGAGGTCTAGAAGTCTGATGACACACCAAAAAGTTATCGTAATTCGTTTCTTTGTGCATAAAGAAGGGACTTAACACGCCCTTTCTTGAGTCACAATTTTATAATAGCCGTGAAATGTATTAATTTAGGCCCGTTCTGGAGTCATGACGCCAATGGTTACCTTGACTCGCCCCTGACGATATGTGTATGACATCATCAAATATGACGATATGTATGACGCCACTGACTGCGTATGACGTCACCGACTATATATGACGTCATTGACTGTGTATGACCTCACTGACTGAGTATGACGTCACTGACTGTGTATGACGTCACTGACTGTGTATGACGTCACTGACTGTGGTGACGTCACTGACTGTGTATGACGTCACTGACTGTGTATGACGTCACTGCATGTGTATGACGTCACTGACTATGTGACGTCACTGACTGTGTATGACGTAACTGACTGTGTATGACGTCACCGACTGTGTATGACATCACTGACTGTGTATGACGTCACTGACTGTGTATGACGTGTCACTGACTGTGTATGACATCACTGACTGTGTATGACGTCACTGACTGTGCATGACGTCACTGACTGTGTATGACGTGTCACTGACTGTGTATGACGTCACTAACTGTGTATGACGACACTGACTGTGTATGACGTCACTGACTGTGTATGACGTGTCACAGCTGACGGTGACGGTGGCCGATGAGAACGATAACCGGCCTGTGTTCTCCGAGGACGGCTACACGGCCGTGGTGGCGGAGAACGCCGCCGTCGGTACTCAGGTCATCACGGTGACGGCCGGCGATCTGGACCAGGGCGACAGCGGACGGGTCGGCTACACCATCGTGGACGCCGGCACCGCCGAGGGTGAGAAGAGGGACTGAGGAGCAGGGCTGCCAATATAGAGGTTTTACCTCAGATCTGAAGGGTTTGTCGTCAGTTTCTAGAGGTAAATCTAGAGGTTTAGAGTAAGTTCTCCGAGGATCCTAGAAGTTTTTAGCAAAACACTAAGGTTTGTGTGATTGCCTGGAGGGTTTTTATCAGCTTTGTCTGGCAACGGTGCAGGGGAGTGACGTTTAACTTCTGGTGATATTCACATATTAAGTTTGTTGGCGGCGCAGATAGGAGCCAGATAGCAACTAATGGTAATGTGTGGGGCTGTGGATGAGACGATAGACGTTTTCACGATGGCTTATTTTGCGCGAAATATTTTAAAACATTTTAAAATGTTTCAAAATGTTTTAGTAGTAGCCGTTTTCACGATGGACTAATTTGCGTAGAAATGTTTTGGCCTTGCCCTACAGTCCCATACGACGAGGCCAAATCATTTTTTCGCAAATTAGTCCATCGGGGAAAAGCGAGCTACTACTAAAACATTTTAAAACATTTTAAAATGTTTTAAAACATTTCGCGCAAAATAAGCCATCGTGAAAACGGCTGATACGTCATTTTACACATTTGTTTTTTCTCTCTTGAATATAAGCTTGCGTGTTATGCTGTAGACAATTTAATCCAAGTGTTGTTAGATCGTTGGGAACCGATCGAGTCGATGATACGCACGGGAGAGAGTTTACTTGTTCGTTGGTAACGTCGTTGGTCGGTCGTTCTTTGGTCGTTGGCTGGTTGGCCGTGGTAATGCCAGTTCGTTCGCTGGCTAGAGAGGTGTGCCTTTCGTTTCATTTGGTTTGGAATGTTGTATTTTAGTTGGTACTGAGTTTGAATA
Source organism: Semibalanus balanoides (assembly GCA_014673585.1). Taxonomy (NCBI): domain Eukaryota; kingdom Metazoa; phylum Arthropoda; class Thecostraca; order Balanomorpha; family Balanidae; genus Semibalanus; species Semibalanus balanoides. The sequence goes on from VOPJ01003457.1 coordinate 10,349, forward strand.
ATTTACACGGTGGTGGCTATAAGTATCTTGTTATAGTCTCTTTGATAAATTCGTCTGTTGAGACCTGACTCGATGGATCTATTTATACAAAATGTGATCCGCGTGTTGCTATATCGTCTGTTTTGCACAAACTGTGTGTCGTTTCAGGATTGTTTGAGCTGGATCCGGAGACGGGTGCACTGAGTGTGAGAGGTGACCTGTCAGGGAAGGGTCGGACGGCGCCCTACCGGCTCTCCATCCGGGCTCAGGTCAGTAAGGTGACCACCTCAGGGTTCAGGTCAGTAAGGTCAGTAAACTGGCCACTCAAGTGTTGGATCATACGTCATCGTTAACTTGTACACCTTTTATTAATACGAATCGGCGTCTGTTCAGCTCGATTCGGCATATCTCATTTAAACCGACAGCAGACATACTGTTTGGCACATATGCATCTCACATCCATCGGCGTAACACAAATTGGCAGTGCACGGTGCACTGTCAATTTGTAATGCCCTTTGCCGCGGGAGTGTGTTACGCCGATGTGAGATGCCATATATGTCAAACAGTCATGTCTGCTGTCGGTTTAAATGAGATATGCCGAGTTGAGCTGAACAGACGCCGATTCGCATTAAGAAAAGGTGTACTAGATTAACGCAAACTTGAATATTAGCCTTCACCATTGTAGGGTGGCATATTTTTATCTACGGACAAAATATGCTTATTTTTGCGCGTTTTTTTAATATTGATATTAGGGGCGTACTCTGGCCGTCGATTCCCGCGGAGATTCCAGGAAAGCGGTAGAAAAGGAATATGAACGTATAAGTACATTGCCGAGCTGCGTTAGAATGGTGCAGTCCAAATACCCGCCGGGGATTCCAGGGACTCCCGCTGCGGAAATGTGCTGTCTGAGCACGGCCTCAACAAGATTTCGTTATTACACTAGCAATAAAGAAAGCCCGTTTTAGCTCAATTACGTCACACTGCATGACAGCCCGCAGTTGCTGACGTCATTGTTATCAACTTGTGCGCCGACAGGATCAGGGCGACGACCCGCTGCTGAGTGACGTCACACTGGAGGTGTACATCGGTGACGTCAGCAACAATGACGGCATCCCGCGCTTCGTAAGGCCGGAGCAGGCCGAGGAGGTCGGCGTCCTGGAGGTGGGTACGACGTCATCGGCGTCTGACGTCATTAGGGATCCGGCTCGAGTTTATGGTCGTTGGAGATTAGCTTAATCATCTCTGGGATGATCAGCGACTTTCAGCATATTGCAGTATTAATGCTGCTTAAATCCGACCCAGTTGATAATGACGTCAGCTGTTTCAGTGTAGAAATTTCGTGATTTTCACGGGTTACAGTTAGTCGGGCTCGTGTCTGACTTTCAAAAACAGGCATATTGTAACCGCTACACTGTAAATGGTGACATAACGCAACGATGCACTTTCACAATATTCTGGTAGCCTATCCAAATTCCAGAAGCCCATATGACGACCTATCGATCAGCTTGAACTCGGTGTATTTTGACACGCAGCGACGCCGTGTTTTCAGAACCTGCCGCCAGGGGCGCTGGTGCTGCACGCGCGCGCCACCGACCCGGACGACCCGCTGACGCCCAGCGGCCACCTGCAGTACTCGTTCCTCGGCAGTGGAGCCGTCTCCAAAGACGGTCTGTTTGGCATCGGTGAGTTGTGCAGCTCAGCATTCAGCAATGCTATCGGTAGCAGGAATAAGTTATTCTCTTATTCTCTTATTCTCTTACTAGTGTTATTCTCTTATTCCTGTCAGTAGTAAATTAAAGTTCAAGTCAGTCCGATTATGTCTAAGTTCATGTCAAAGGAACGGTGGAATAGGGTGATTGTTTTCGTTTTGCTCAAATAATGATGTTTAAGTGACCAGACTGGGAAAGGGAAGGTAGAGGAGTTGGTACGATATGCAGCCTGTTTGGCCGTGAAATTGTCCATCCCGGTTCAGTTATGTTTACGGCCCCTCATGGTTTCGTTAACATTTCGACCCAGGAGTGCATCCAAGGAAGCATCAGACTACGACCCTAAGCAACTGAAGTTGTTCAAACATTTGCACGATTTATCAGTAAAATTACAAGCAACTGCTACCAAATTAAGTGACCTAAATACTTTGTATTGCATAAGCATTCACCGTCCAACGCATTTTTGGAAAATGTGCCGACTATACGGAATCTGTCGTCAAACTAACTGCTCTGACTGTTTGGTCCTCTCCGCCATCGCCGACACTGTTATTTTAGCCAACACTCCCACTGACCCCCCCCCCCTCCCTCTCCTCTCCCTCTTCTCTACACAGACAGCCGTACGGGTACGATCCGAACCCGAGCGAGCCTGGACCGGGAGGAGGCCGCCGAGCACCGCCTGTTGCTGCAGGTGTCCGATCAGGGCCAGCCGCCACAGCAGGCAGTCAGGACGCTCACCGTCACCGTCAGGGACGTGGACGACAACGTGCCGCACTTCACACGGGAGAGGGTGAGTCACTGGGGACAGTTACCAGGGCGATACTCATAGGCGGATCCAGAAAGTGTGATTTTTGACAGTTTGGGGGGGCCAAATCCCAAAAATTGTCGCATAATTCTGAAAACTCATCGAATTTCGCCTTGCTTATGTATCAATAACTCATTTAAAAAACAAACTTTGCTCTTTGTAAAAGTTGGCTTAGTTTTTTACGATAAAACTCAGGAAAAGTGTGTCAAATTTTGCGCCGATTTTGGGTGGTTTGGGGGGCCAATGGCCCCTTTGCCCCCCCCTTGGATCCGCCACCTTGGCGATATTCACAGCGGCATACGGGGAGGTCAACGAGAACAGTAGGACAGGTCCAGGTGGCACCGTTCCGGTTTGTCGCTCTAAAAGATTCTTTCTGGACAGATCAACTACAAACGACTGAAAATTTACAGGCCTGATTTTAAAGAAAACTGTACTTGCTTTTTCATCACGATTGCTATTTTGTAAACCGATTGTTTTTCTATTTCGTTTATATTGTTACACCTTTTGGAATTCCAATAAAAATTCAAAAACTTGTATTGTCGTTCTGGATCTGTCAGTGTGTGGATGCCCCCTGTCGGGTCTTCCTCGTAGGAGATCACCCCTAAGGAGCGGGCGGTGACCGAGGAGCTGAACCAGGACACGCTCTCCCGTCTTCTGTGTAAGTGGTGTTTCTGGTCTGAATGCGTGTACTAATCTCGCCTGTCGCGTCTTCCTCGCAGGAGGCGGCCCCGAAGGAGCTGGTGGTGACGGAGGAGCTGGACCAGGGTACAGTCGTCACCAACATCACCGCAGTGGACGGCGACGACGGCAAGTTCGGCGAGATGCACTACATCATTACAGGTGAGAGTGGCGAATTATGTCCACCATGCGATGCGTTTCGTTATGCATGGCACAACAACTGGTGCGTAGGTGACGGTAACATTGTACTGAAAAATAGTTGTGTACGAAATACGAATTTCGCGATGTTACAAAATAATAATTTTCGCAATGCTAGTGAATAATTCATTAGCAATTGACTCAGCGCTCCCAATAGCGTGACATGTTGGTAATTACGATGATACTGTGTGCGTATTCTAGTCCAGCTCCAACTGATATTCCCATTTACCACCTTTCTCCAATGCTTTTTTTGCTATGTTTCTAAACTGCGTCCCGATTCATTCCAGCTGGCGACCCGGAGGGCGTTTTTACGATTAACCGTACCGAGTCCAACGTCGGTCAGCTGTTGGTGGCCTCACGGCTGGATCGCGAGGAGCAGGACAACTACCTTCTGACTGTGCGCTGCGTCAGCGAGCTGCCTCAAGGCACACACAGGTCACCATATGATCCAGAGGTCAGTAGCGACGCCTCAGGGCACACTCAGGTCACCATATGATCCAGAGGTCAGTAGGCGACGCCTCAGGGCACACACAGGTCGCCATATTGATCCAGAGGTTCAGTAGGCGGACGCCTCAGGCACCACAGGTCACCATATGACCAGGAGGTCCAGTAGCGACGGCTCAGGGGCACACTCAGGTCACCATATGATCCAGAGGTCCAGTAGCGACGCCTCAGGGCACACACAGGTCGCCATATGATCCAGAGGTCAGTAGCGACGCCTAAGGACACACTCAGGGCACCATATTATCCAGAGGTCAGTAGCGACGCCTCAGGGCACACACAGGTCCCCGCGTGGTCCAGAGCCTACTTATATGGCCTTGGTCCAGAGGTAACTGAAAGGGTTAGAGATCTCCCAGGGCATAATTCCTGGTACTGTACCACGATTTTTTATTCAAGTTTGTTGATTGTATTTGTAATATTCCTGTTATGTATATGGAACCCTATTTCGAATTGCCGCAATATCCACTGATCAGACAAGGATTCTCTGATTGGTCACCATTCCCAACTGAGCGACAGGATGTGGTGCTATGCCACCGTAGTCTCACCGTAGTCTGGCGTTACCAATGTTAACCGTACCGCCGCGCCTCCGTCTGGCGTTACCAATGTTAATCGTACCGCCGCGCCTCCGTCTGGCCCCAGTTTTTTACCAATGTGATCGTACCCCGGGCCCCCCGGGCCTCGTCCTGGGGCCCCGTTAACCAATGTTAATTCGTACGCGCGCCGCCGTCTGGCCGTTAACCAATGTTACCGTTTACCCCGCCGCGCCGGGGCTTTGGCGTTTACCAATGGTTAAGGCCGTACCCGGGGCCGCCCCCGCCTTTCCCCGTCTGCCGTTACCAATGTTAACCGAACCGCCCGGCGGCTCCGTCTTGGACGTTACCAATGTTAACCGTACCGCCGCGCCTCCGTCTGGCGTTTACCCGAATGTTAACCGTACGCCGCGCCTTCCGTCTGGCGTTACCAATGTTAACCGTACCGCCGCGCCTCCGTCTGGCGTTACCAATGTTAACCGTACCACCGCGCCTCTGTCGGTTTCGCAGGACATGTCTATGATGCAGCTGCGGATCCAGGTGCTGGATATTGACGATAACCCGCCGCTCTTCAGCAAAGAAAACATCACCACGGGTGAGCGATGTGGCTTGTTTATCTGACGTCACCGCCGGGCCGCCGTGGCCTGACGTTATCCATTTGTACCGTACAACCATGGCCCGATGTTGTCAACGTTTGCCGGACTACAGTAGCCTGGCGTTAGCAATGTGGAACTTGACAGCACCGCCGTGACCTGTTGTTAAACCGCTTTCACGCATGAGCTACCGTTCTGAAATATATCACGTACGGGATAGGACCGGAGGAGGAAGAGGAAGTGTAGTGAAGAGGGAAGTCTGTCAGGTCGCGCCCTGTGACTCGCTGCCACAGGTGTGACAGTTAACACCCCGGTCGTGACCTGTGACCTGTGACCCCCGCTGCAGGTGTCAAGGTCAACACACCGGTGCGCAGCCTGGTGACCACTCTGGCCGCCGTCGACCCTGACCTCCGCCCCGCCCCGGTGCGTTACGTCATCGATGACGTCACGTTCAGCCGCCACCTGCGCGCGGCCGAGCGGGCCGAGATGCGCTCTGACCTGCGCGCGTTCGTCGTGGACGAGGTCAGCGGTCAGCTGTGGACCAATGAGGTGATGGCCAAGTACAGCGGAGGCTTCTTCGACGTGCACGCAGCGGCCGTGTCGGCGGACGACCCGAACGATCGCTCCGAGACCCGCGTCAGGGTAAGTCGGGCAGGGTGACGTCATACCTCGTCTGACCACGTGACATGACTTTACACCAGTCTTTGGCATTGACAAATGCAAGGGAAGCGTTTGGTCCATGCCCCTATTGCATGTATAATATGATTTAAATATTATGACATATATTTTGTGAGGTCCAAGACAGCCTTTTGCAAATGAAAGTCTGCTTTTTAATCGTTTTTGCAAGAGTATATTTTTCAGATATCAGATTTTGATGAAGAAATATGCGTAATTAAATTTTTCCCCTTATTATCCCTCCCAGCCGACTTGTGTTTCTCGTTCTGAGCCTGCCAAGTCAGGTCAGGTTAAGTCAGGACAGTGTCATCAGTGTGGTCAGGCTGAGTGAAACCCTCGCCCACCTAACACCACCACTGCCCTCCTCGCAGGTGTTCGTGCTGCAGGACACGGAGCTGATGAAGCTGGTGTTCAGCCGGCCCCCGGCCGAGGTGAAGCCGCTGCTGGCCGCCTTCCAGGAGGCGGTGCAGGAGGCCGTGCCGGCCCCGGTCGCCCTTCACCTGTACGAGACCAGCTACCACGGCGGCGCCAACGGCAGGATCGACTTCAGCAGCACGGCCGCCTGCTTCCAGATCGAGTCGGCCGGGGATATATACACGGCGGCAGAGGCCGAGGCGCTGCTCGACTACTCCGTCAACGCCCGGCTGGAGGCGCTCTTCAAACAATATCACGTGCAGGGCATAGAGGTGAGGACGCCGCTGGAGACGGAAAGAGGGCAACGGACGCTGGCCTGAAAAGATGAAATGTCCCGCTAATTCGATTTTTGAAATATCGTGGAAATGTGCCGCGCAGTTTCTTATAGAGATCTTTGAACTTTTGCGGTGAAAATAGCATTGATTTGTTTGTTAACCCGCGCCCCACTGTGGGGGGGCATAATCTGCCCCCCACCCCCTCCCGAATTGTATCAATAGCCTAAAAACTATGACAGATATCAACGTGAAACTTGCAGTACCTTATTCTACATCAGTTATACGTCTGATAAAAAACTCGATGAAATTGATGCGGTACCTCGGCAGATAATGGCGTTGTAATGACGTCATATCCCAGCCAACAATTAACTTGGGCACTGATCTGGCACAATGGTTTAATCCCATTGTGCCCGATCAGTGCCCAAGTTAATTGCTGGCAGGGATCATACCATTTTTGGTTGAAAAACGACAAATGTTTGACAAATTGCAGAAAATGGTGTTTTGAAGCAAATCACAGACAAAAAGCAATATAAGTGATAAAATGAGGTTCTTTTCCACATCGGTGTCTGGGATTTTCATAGTTGGGTTTTTGACCCCTAAAAATAGAAATAAACTTAGTTTTTCAGAAAGTTTCTCCCAAAACCGTTTTTGTATTATTGAAATTGAAAACTGAATATATGTGGGAGACCTAAGTATGTAAGATGCCCAAACCGAATTTAAAGGCATTATATTTATTTTTGACTGACTTATTGCTCCCCAAGTACATATAAACTAATGATGTATTTTTTAATTAACCGTTTTTGACTTTTTTGAATCGATATAGACAAATAAATGTCCCAGCTGTATTTCTGAGACAAAACTGGTCAATATTTTGTTTTATATAACATTTTAAGATTTGAACTAATATGACCTGACTTTGACCTTTTGTGTTGTCAGGTAGTAAAAATGGGTCCTGCTATCGCATTATACGTGTAAAACAACCCAAACAGCATGTGTTGCATGTTTTTCGTAGATCTCCTTCCAACAGTGACCTTGTGTGACCCAATCTTGACCTTGACCTTAGCTTTCAATTTCACTTATGTTTAATGCAGGAGATTCATGATATATTTGAAGTGTATTTAGTACAAAATAGTCTCAAACTAAGGCTTTGGATGGAAAATATAGCCCAAAATTCAAATATCTTCATTCTTACCTTTGACCTGACCGTGACTTGTCATATGACCTTATTTGGGAAATGTATTGCATGCCATGGATGCGTCTCACTGAGAGCTTTCGACTGCCACCTTACGCGTTTCGCTGTGGTTATTGGTTCGGAAGATAACCAGGCGGTAGAATCTACCCCCCCCCCCCTCCCCCAACGGGGCGCGTTCGGCGGGAGACCCCAGCGTGGCGCGGGTTAATTGTAAGTTGATGAGGACAGTAAGCTCTAGGCAGTGGTTATCAGCGTCAAGGATATGGTAACCCCATTTTGATGAACAGAATTACTCGTTAACCACTCTCACAGTCCCAGGTCCCCTTACGCAGACCGCAGCTATCGGCTTCAAGCTATGCGGTACAGCATAACTGCAGGCGTGCACTACTAGAGCCATCTAGGGGTAGGAATATAAGTAGCGACTCCCGACTTAAGCTATGCGGTACAGCATCACATGGGCGTTTGATAGTAGTGCCATCTAGGGACAGGAATATAAGTGTCATGGCGCTGCCAGCAGATCTCGGCTTCAAGCTTTGCGGTACGGCATAACTTCAGGAGCTTACTAAACCTTATATTTATGCGAATCGGTATCTGTTCAACTGAACGTGGCATAGGGCAAGTCATGACGTCAGGCACACTCGAATTTAGACTCTTGTTAACGCTTCGACGCATTTAATTAAATCATAATACCATCTGTTCATATTCGAACGGCGTCATTGGGCATCGGCAGGGCATTCAATATCGACACGAACATTAAATTGCGTTACATTGCATTTTGTTTTGCCAGTTCTTAATTAATTTAGACAATGTAAAATTGGTTTTGGTGATGTAAAAAATATCATTTGTAAGTCACAGGTGCATGGGAAATATGGGTCGCATGGGTCGCAACATGACCGTGGTACTGGCCATCAGCGATCGTGTTAGTGCTGTGTACCATGAGATTGTGTGGGGCGGAGTGGACGCGGAGCGGTTCCGGCTGTATCTCGAAACTCTGTCGGCCATCCTGGGAGAAGAGTTGGCCGTATTTGTCATGGACGACTTTCCGGCCCACGGCACGGCGGAGAAACTGGCAACACGCAGATGAAAAAGATGGCGCCCTAATCGCCATTCCTGAACCTAATCGAAAACTGTTTTTCGACTTACAAAGCCGACTTGAAGCAGCGCCTGGCACAGGTGCAGGGGCTGCCGGACGACCGTGACACGGCACTGGCGGCAGGGCAACCCGCGGTCTTGGGAACGTGGAGGAACGCCAGCCTGGAGGGCGATGGCTGTCATCACTCAGGAGAAGGTGGCTGGCCGCCTATCAGAGCCAATAGCTTGGCGGCGAGCACGCCTTGGCTAAGGAAGACGATCCGGGTGGGTAACAGGCTGTGATAACCACTGACGCGGTACCATGAGGGCCGGCCCGTTTGAATCTGTGACAAATGTGACGTGTCTGGGAGTGTGATCAGCTCATGTGATCTGTGATGTGATAAGTGGTATGTGATGTTGGCTCATGGGACCAGTCTTAGAGTTCGCTGTAACAATCTCTGTCGTGCGCGATTAGTGATCAATGTGACATGATTCACTGACCTGATGCGTCGGTGTTTTCGTTTTATTTTTGACTTGGAAGAAAACAAATGCTATGCGCATCGGTGTACGTTTTTGGAGGTGATTTAAACGTAACTTCAGTGAACGAAGCGACTGCACATCACGACTCTTAACATTTTACGCAACGTAGATCACTTGAGTATTTCGGAGGATCTGGTGCGAAACCAATTAAACTAAACGGTAACTATCGAGAACCTACACGGAATGAACACAACATATCTAAAACTTTCTAATTGGCGATTTTGCCGTCAATGAGTATAAATGACGCTTGCCAAAGTCAACTAAAACTTGCCTACATCTGATGAACGCTGTCAGCTGCATTGCATTATGTCCGAATCCAGCTACCAGTGTTAACACAGTGTACTTTGCAGAGTTCCAATGCCTTTGCCGCGGAAGTGTGTTACGCCGATGTGAGATGCACTATGTCAAACAGGATGTTAGCTGACGACATAAATTAGATCTGCCGAGTTGAGCTGAACAGACGCCGATTCGCATTCAGAAAAGGTGTACGAGTTCCATTTAGAGACATGGATATAAGCAGACATGTGTGCAGTTGCTTTTGACGTGTTCTTCGAATCTGCTCAGTTTTCAAACGGCCTTACAGCCGCCTTTCTGACTGTCTCATGTCTGTCTGACCGCCTTTCTGATGTCTCATGTCTGTCTGACCCCTTTCTGACGGTCTCATGTTTGTCTGACCGCCTTTCTTGACTGTGATCATGTCTGTTATGGTCGCCTTTCTGACTGTCTCATGTCGTCTGACCGCCTTTCTGACTGCTATGTCTGTCTGACCGCCTTCTGACTGTTTCATGTCTGTCTGACGCCTTTCTGGGACTGTTCATTCATGTCTGACCGCCTTTCTGACTGTCTCATGTCTGTTGATCCGGCCTTTCGACTGTCTCATGCTGTCTGGCGCCTTTTTCTGACTGGTTCATGTCTGTCTGGCCGCCTTTCTGACTGTTCATGTCTGTCTGACCGCCCTTCTGACGTTCTCATGTCTGTCTGGCCCGCCTTTTCTGACTGTCCGTCCGGGATGTACAGCCGGTCTATTATGTATCTTCCCATTTTCAGTTTCTAAAACTTATCTTATTTCTCTTCTGTGTACATGAAGGACTGATAGAAGGGATTATGTGGTACCTACCTAGGTAGGTACCACATAGTCCCTTAATTAAGTTCTTCATGTAAACAGTAATGAAATTAGACGAATCTTAGAAACTAAAAAAGGGAAGATACATAATAGACCAACTGCACGTCACTACAAATATGTGTGTGTGGGGGATGGCAGTGAAACTTTGATCCCGTCTTGAAAGCACCAGAAGCGTCATCAACGGGAGGGGTCTGGGAGGAGGGGTCTGGGGGGTGTTGCCCCAGGACCGCTCCGACAACAGTCCGGCCCCCAGATTTGCAGGATTTAACATTAGCCCTATGGAGCTGCCCTCAACCCCCGGGTTGCCCCCCCCCCCCTAACTTAAAAATGCTGTGGTGACGCTACTGAAAGCAACCGAACCCCTATGCAATATATGTTGCAGATTTGAGCTGTCCTCATTTTGGCGAACCCTTTGTTATTACAAATTTTCCTCATTGCCTCCCCAGTCAATGCCGGGTTAAGCAAAAGACACTATTTAAGACACCAAAATGCCCCAAAAGTGAGGGCAATGACCCCTGTTCCTACGCCTACTGACCCTGTTCTGACCGTCTGACTGACTATGTGCGTGTCTGACCACCTCTCTGACCGCCCGCCTGACCGCCCGTCTGACCGCCCGTCTGACCGTCTGCATGTCTGTCTGCGTGTGTGTCTGCTCGACAGCCGTGTGTGCGGCAGCAGGGCGGCACCGGCTATCAGTTCTCCGTGGTGGAGGCGCTCGTGCTGGCCATCGGCGTGTTCATCGTGCTGGGGGCTCTGGTGGCTCTGATCGCGCTCACGGTGCACTGGCACAG
>VOPJ01003458.1:0-16136 GCA_014673585.1 Semibalanus balanoides
TTTTCATCATGGAGCCCTGTCACGTTTCTTTCGCAACTGCTACTGACAGCAAAGCAAATTGCACGGATATACTACGGATATAATACGGAATACCATACACAGATACATCGCCTTGCCATCCACACGAATCCGCATTGTTCTTGGGTACTCGTCCATTGCAGCTTAGCACATGACAGACATTTTTAAGGACCTTCACATTATAAACTCACAAGTCACAACCCTGTAGTATATTCGAAATCAATGACAATCAATACAAGTGAGTATCTAAAAAAAACAGACGTTTCGACAAGCAGAGTGTCTTCGTCAGTGTTGCAAACATTTAAATTATACACATATTTATGTAACACAATCGCTCTCAACTTCAGGCAAACTGAAAGAAACACGTCTACAAGGATTCACAACCCTGCTTACAACATAACAAATATAACAACATAACAAATATATCAGCGACGACTCTTGCCAGATACCAACACGGCAATGCTTGTATGTCAGTGTCTGTTTGCAAAACTGGTATGCTACAGTTTCGACGAGACGGCCTTCGCGGAACGCGCAGCACTTTTTCACTGCTGGATTATATATTAATACGGCAAGGCTTTCAGCACAGATGACTGAATCAATAGATAAACGCGTCGTGCTGTGGTCGTGCCATCGTGCACGTCAAGCAGAGGAAAAAGAGTGTCACTGTGTCTCACGAAACATCGTGGTCGATTCAAAATGTGTCTCACAGTTCTTGACACTGATATATGACGTTTACCGTTTCGATATTTTCCGACAGCCTTCTTACCAGACTCATTGTACGACTCATGGTAAGGTTTTATGACGCGAACGTCCACATACAGGGTGTAAAACGATATTATCCGGACATCTATTTTTGCGCAGTTTCCGCTCGCACTCGTCCCTGTGTGGAGGTAGGACGGGGAATTTTGATGAATGTTCGCTTCCCGGCCCACACTGCCCGGGCGACTGACTTTGGGCGGTGACCCGAAGCCCTCAGTAGGGACGGTCACCGTCGAGTCACTTGTCAGCTTTGCCAAAAATGGCCCTTTTGACCTTTCATGACCTCTGTACCCTTAACTTTTGACCTTACCTTACATCTGAGGGTATATCGTTAGTTGCATTTTTCAAGAGATTTAGATTACTCTTTACCTTTTGTTTTCTAGCTATCAGAGTTTCCGATATAATTTTGGGGTTTCTGGAGCAAAGTCCTAAAACCGGGAAATCTGACATTCGATGACCATTGGTGACCTCAACGTTGACCTGATTCAAGAAAAGACTGATATACTTTCGATAGAGCTTGTCTCGAGTCATCTAATGCCGTTTTTGCTTGTCGCTACGTTGCGTAGTTTTCGAGATCTCACGGGAAGGGGGCGGCAATAAACCCTTCTGCAGTTCGTGTTCGACGCGAACCCCTGCAGTGCGCGGGACAATATTAAGTATATGCATATTGCATAATGCAATACATGAAACTGACGAGTGAACTTTTTAACCCGCGAGTTATGGGGGAGGGATTTTTATAGCCCCGCATGTATCTACGGGTCACGTAATCGCGACCACAGCACTGAGCGCGATCAAGGAGGATTAGCGGTGCCCATGGAAACAAGATAATTATCCAATTATCTGCTGATGTCAGCTGAGGTACAGATCAATGTCAGCACTTCGAAACTGCAACTGCAACTGCAAAATGTTCTGCGCAACTGCGAAATTTAATGGAAAATGTGCGATCTACGGACACAAATATTGATGAGTTTAAAACTATTTGAGTCATCTGTCTTTTCGTGTATGCTGCTTAAAGGGACTGTCCCACCTTCCAAAAATGTGTCAAATGTACGTCGTTTGTGGTGCAAAATATGAAATGAATGCTGCTGAACACGGATTATGGACATTTGTTTCTCACGAACGTGCTCATTTCAATGAAATCAGTTTTTTAATATTTGGGCTGATAACAGTCCATACCTGGAACGGTAATTCTATCTGGTGAGAGAGCACAAATAAATAGAATCTTCACACAGCCTGTGGTGTACTCAAGTAGGGTCGATGAGAATTTCCACCTAGGTATATGTGGCTACAATGTATGGCCATAAAGGTAAAACAGACTAGACTGGTAATCAAACATTTCTCAGCGCAAGAGAGACTATCGACATCGGCTCAGCGGCCACAATTCAAAAAATACATTTGGGGCCTGCAATGTTAGCAGATTGCAAAATCAAACTCAAATTTATCTGTGATTCGATCCTCAGTGGTTGTTTTAACTTAAACCATACATAATTCCAATGCCAAGGCACGCAAAATGGCTATCTCAACCTCAAACGTTTAATGCTATAACGTGTGAGTGACAGTCCCTTTAACATCGACGTGCATTTTCAAATACCAAATACCCAATGCTGCTAGTACAAACAGCAGCCTGCAACACCGCTACTCGCTTACATTCGATATTTTGCACATCACTGGAGAATATCCGAGTCGCGCAACATCAAGCATTCTTCTTTTAGTGCCTACCTCAACACTGCAATCCGTTCACCAGAACCCATTTACTCACTTCAACCTGGCATCTAGAGCTAACTACAGTATATCATGACTCACACCATCTCCTATCTCTTTTTGGCAAACTCCATGCTGGCGCTGTGCACATATAGCCTCAGGCCGTAGGCCTGGGTCGCGGGGGAAGATTAGCTTTCCGCACAGAGCCAAGGTCAATAGTGGATGTTAACCTATCGGCACAGAGCACACATATTCTGTCCAGCAATCAGGGGCGGCGCCAAAGGGGGACGGTGGGGTGACGTGTCCCCCCAACATTTCTGGATTTTAACATTACGCCTGTAGACGTTGCATGAAAAGAATCAACTTCAAAATGCCTCCGCCCCCCACACTTTTGGAAGGTAGGCGCCACCGTTGCCAGCAATCACCACATCTCGCCGCGATCAGAGTATAGAGGAGTCATGAGGGATAGTCCGATGAGGGAGTATCCTAGCGGGAGCGGCGCTGCGACGGTAGGCAGATGCACTTGTCGGGAATTTACACCCAGAACGAATGCGTGGCATTTGAGAGTCTCAGCTTCGCTACTGTCGCCTTTCGCGTATGGCGTAATCACGACATGTAAATACGTGAACTAAATCATTCTTGCTCTGGGGTTGTCAGGTTCCATCGTATTGTCAGCCGTTTGAAGGGTAAATACTGCAGGAGAGTCCAGCCTTATTGTTATGAATTATCAGTACGCCGATGACACCCAGGTGTTCGTGAATGGGCTGTCAGATTACCTCAGGGGACTCACCTCGCGCATGGAAGGTTCGCTAGCGTCGCTGAGCAATTGGTTCCGCTCGCATGCGCTCAAGGTTAACGCAAATAAAACTCCACCTATCATTTTTGGCAGCTCCGCCAGAATTTACGCTCTCTCCCAGATCTTAAAGGTAGCTTCTGCGACGTAGCCTTACAGCCGCGAACGGAGGTGAGGAACCTGGGAGTCGTCTTTGACAGCGCCCTGTCCTGGGATTCTCACGTGTCCGAGCTGAGCCGGCAATGCATGGGCGTGCTGATCGGCCTGTCACACTGCCGGCATTATCTTCCCGATGGCGTCATCGAACTTTTTTAACAACGTTAGTGCTCTCACGGATCAGCTACTGCCTTACAGTCTTTGGGAATGGCACCTATGATAACAATTTCGGACCGTTAATAACTCTAAAAAAGATACTCTTGAGACTTTAGCGAAGTCAGAAGTCACACTTGCTCGGCACGAATAACTAAATAATCCTCCTCACTCGATGCATGCCTAAAGGCCTGATCTATCCGAGAGCAATTCCCAACTGGGATGGCGCCGCCGACCAGACTCGCGCAGAGGCTCTGGAACGCCTTGCCCCTTGACCCATACTGGATCGCAGGTGCCGAGCCGGGAAACGCTTGTCGACAGCATGCTTGTTTTTCCTTCCGGTGCGATCTGAGCGACGGTAACGGTATATGTGACTCTATCCCGGCAGGACGACAAATGGCCTCACCAACGGCTTATAACAAGGCTAGGCCAATTCCGGGTAAAAAACAAGGTTCCAAAACCTATTTGATTGTCGACCGGGTTCCGTGACGTTCAGGTGCTCACAAGGTTTTGGGGTACGCCGGTGCATGACCTAGCCCGTTGATTAATCACACATTCATGGGAGACATCCTGCAAATCCCTTCGAGTCGAACAACTCAAAAGGATGGCCAGCCGAAGAATAGAATCTACACAGCCCGGTATATGAGAGAGCAATATATATCTACTAAGCCATTCAAGAGGTACCTCTTTACTTCTAAGACATTTTTGGGCTCGGGTCAATATTGAGGTCACTAGAGGTCATCAAAGTTACGTTTAATGAAAAATATACAAATGCTTTCTTTTCAGTGAACATGCGTTTGATCCGGCCAATTATGTCAAAAATATGTTATTTTAGCTCATCGTTAATGACCCATGTGTAATTATTGCCCAGTGACTAATGCAATGTCGGTTGAGGTCCTCTTAGGTCACCAGCACCTTTTTGCCAATAACTCTTGATGGAATAAAGATAAAGACGTGCAAGTGATACAATTTTGTTAGTATGTTAATTTCTGTTAGGTAGAAATTAGAATTGTACGTAGAGTATAAGCCTGAAGTGCAGTGGTAGTTTAGATAAACGATAAGTCATGTATAGTCATGCATAAATTGAACTACCGTCTGCCTTTCATGTGCCGAGGGTCAAAGAATAACCCAATTAATTGTGGAGAGACCCGGTGATGTATAGAATACAATACAACCCAATGCTTCTTACCGTAAGAAAATATATTTGACATTTCAAAAGAGCAGGCACACTCCTTTAAGTCTATCCACCGCGTTTTTTGTCCGTGTTTGTGATGTCATCATCAAATATTTTGATTTAAGTTCTGCAGCCAAACCACTTTCAAGTAGCTGCATCTCTCGTAGTGTGCTATGAAAACTCTCCAGTTCGCTGTTTCTTCTCTCCTGAAGAGACACTGACATAGGCAAGACGGATAATTACAGTAAAGAAATTCTTCCAGTCATGCCACTATCCATTGTCGATTAATAAATGTAGCCTTTGTCCAGCGAACTGTCGAGCCTTGTTCATAGGACAGCAGCTTTATGCGCCAGACATCCTCATGAGTCTGTTATTGAGACAAAATGAATGGCAATTAGTGCAGTTGCCGACAACAATCTCCAGGCCGATAATATTGCCGACAGAAGACCATATTCTCCAGCATCCAATCAGTGACCAGAGGGATATGGTGCCACAGCACTACATCACATCGCTGACAACCATGTCCATCTGCAGCCGACAGAGATTACCAGCAATGGTGCCAAATGCCCGATTACACGAGGCAAGATGAACTTGACTGACCTGCATAGATGAGCGCGTAGACCACAAATGCCGAACTGCTCGTCCATCAACTTTACACAGTAGTGTTGCGTAGCATCATAGGCAAACGCGTGCAGCCTTACATTTTGACAACACAAATTGTCCAAATCCAATCCTAACACAACGAAGAAGTTTTCAAGTTCAAGTATTGCAGGTTTTCACAAGACAAGGGGATACAGTAAGTTTTGAATTGTCCACTATTTTAGTTTTCGCGAATTTGTCGTGCATATGTCATACACCGCTAGCGTATGTTAGCTCTAACATTCAGTATTTCTGCCGACGTCTGCTAAGCGCAGCCCTCTGCGCCTAACCACGAACCAGACAAGCGCAACGAAGGTATGGATCTGCCACCATCTTGTGTGGCGAATATCGGTTCTGCCCTAATCCTGTGCTGCCAGCGGCAAGGAAAAGCAGGCGGCGATGCATCGATCCCATCATGGTAGGCGGTAGCGGCTGGTTACCACGAGTGATGACTGGTTGCCACCTCGGTGGCTGGTTACCATGGTGATGGTGGATTACCACGGTGGTGGTGGATTACCACGGTAGTGGCTGTTACCACGGTGGTAGCTGGTTACCACAGTGGTGGCGGGTTACCACTGTAATAGCTGGTTACCATGGTGGGGACTGGCTACCACGGTGGTGGCTGGTTACCATGGTGGTGGCTGGTTATCACGATGGTGGCCGGTTACCACGGTGGTGGCGGGTTACCACGGTGGTGGCGGGTTACCACGGTGGTGACTGGTTACCACGGTGGTGGCGGGTTACCACGGTGGTGGCGGGTTACCACGGTACCACGGTGGTGGCGGGTTACCACGGTGGTGGCTGGTTACCACGTAACACAGTCTGCTGCAGACGACGATGGCTAATTACCATCCCCTCTAAAGAAGACGTGATTTACTTTTTGAATATTGTTTGACTAAGAAACAAACAAAAAACGCTAGAGTTGTTCATTGTTGAATGGGATGGTCTAATGCTAATGCACTATGTTTTATATTATTTTTATATCCAAATGTTCATGTTTAACAACACTGTGCATTGTTAAGCTGTACCGATATGCATACTTTACAGTGCGCAGTGTACACACGGCTCATTTATTGTCGAAATAAGATAATATTTATTCTGGTTCTACCTGTAGTTTAGTGAATAGGGCTTTTGACACTATTTTGCCTGCTGTTGCGTTCCGACATTCGTCTGAAACATCGTGCGACCTGACCTATTGTGACGTCATCTGAAATATCGTGCGACCTGACCTATTGTAACACCATGTGACGGCCAAACCGTTCGATCGCAGTGGGAGAAAGCCAAGGACACGATGGCAGGCCGCAGGCAATTCGAACGTTACACCCATTTGTGCGCAGTTTCGCAGCGGCCCACTCGTGCTGAGGAAACACCTGCAGTCGTATAAATGCGCAACAGGTTTCAATTAAGCCGCATTAATGCCTTCCGTCGATGTAATCACTCTGTTTGTTTGTTTGTTTGTTTGTGATATTTATTCATGATACACATAATAATGCATTAATTACAATCCAGCAATTGGTGCAAAAGTGCAAAAGCACTTAACATTCATGGCACCTCGCTTTGCCCCAAACTGCTCACAGATTAGTTCTTCCGTTCGGTTCTCAGGCCCAACGCAGATGCGCTCAGAATCTTCGCGCGACCTAATTAAGTTTTTAGAGCCACCCCGCTCACCACCGCCGCAGTGCGGAACCCACTTACTGATTATAATTCGACTGTTTGACTGTTGACGTTGAATATGTTGAGTTTGCGTGCTGAGAGCGCGTGTGGAGCGCACGGCATGTCACGGGCACGAGCTGACTTCTGAGGCCGCGCTCCTGTACATACACGCGGTGACGCACGGCGTCACGGCGAGCTGGACTCTGAGGCCGGCTCCTGTACATACACGCTGCGTTGGTGCGACGGAGAGGCTTTTTGTGAAATGTAATGCAATTCCCTTCGCCAGAAAATAACTTTCTGCTCAGTGCCAGTTATTCAACTAGAGGACTTTGTGTTTGATATAAGTTTCCGTACCGTGAATAATTCAATTTTGATGTTTCGACGGACTAAAATAGCAGCGTAAGTACTAATCTAAATTTGTGGACAAAACACGATGTTCGAAACACAACATGAATGCATAGATGCTCCTATAATTCACATTAAAACAAAGCGCACGTAATGACATGGCTAATTATTTTCTAGATGCAGATACAGATACAAATGATACAGATACAGATACAGATACACAGAGGTGAACAACTTCGTAAACGCGCGAACGAACGTACGCGACAGTAAATTATTATTTTTCGGCAAAATGCGACAGATTCTGCAACCAATCATTATATTCAGAAGCCATACCTATCATCCTCCGAAGAAAAGTGTTCACTATAGCCAAGATAATATGATTGTGAATCAGCTTTCACGTTATTTCACTGCACTATTATTCTGCAGCATTTTAGTGGCGGATTGTGTGAAGACAAAAATGGCCAACGCGCGAGCGGAATGCATTTGTAGGCTCATAAGCCGTTTGCGGTTCGTTTGCTGTCGCACGCGACAAATCATTTTCCAACCTTGATTTCAAGGTCCCAAATACATGTAAAAACAGTTATCTTCTAGATATGTTTAAATGCAACAGCGCCGGCTTTTGCGAATTTCGTTTGGGACAGCCTCAGCGATTTTTCACCTCTGCAGATGCAGATACAGATACATGTATTAGGGACCCTCCATAGTATGGATTTTGTTGGTATCACACGTCGTTATACAAATGAAAACCCGCGCGGATAATAATAAAAAAACTAAATAAACAACCACAACATATGATGATAAAAAATCCCCCACAGTTGATAAAACACGTGAATGGCAAAGGTCAAGTGGCAACTCAAAGCTTGTGCTCCATCGACCTAGCGGCCTCTGGTTGTCAAGGCAAGCCCCTTCCAGGCCGTCGCGGCTCGTACGCAAAGCGCGCCTTGCGGAACTCCGTCCGCACCGCCACGCGGGCCGAGTGTGGCCGACAAAACTTCTTAGGAAATTACTTCTAACGACAGAACTCCCAGTCAAAACTTACACGCGTCAAAAACTGCCAATTGGGAAAAACTCTTATGAAAAAACTTCTTCCGCCGGTCAAAACTTCCAAAGGAATAACTTCTTCGCCACAAAATTCTAACGTCAAAACTTCCAAAGCCAAAACTTTCTTCGCGACAAAACTTCAATGAAATTACTTCCAATGCCAAAGAACTATCTTAAGCGCAAAGACTTCTAAATGGCAAAACTGATCCAAACGACAAACTTCCCAAACGTCATAAACTTCCAAAGCCAAAAACTTCTTCGCACAAAACTTCCATGAAATAACTTCCAATTGCCCAAAACTTCCTAAGCGTCAACACTTCTATTGACAAAGAGAACATTCCAAGCGTCAAAACTTCCAAACGTAAAACTTCTAAGTGTAAAAAAACTTTCCAAGGTGTCCAAAACTTCTAATGAAAAACTTCCAAAGCGTCAAAACTTCTAATGAAAAAACTTCCAAACGCCAAAAAACTTCTTAATAAAATAATTCCAATTCCTAAAACTTCTAAACCGACAAAACTTCTAATGGCAAAACTCCAAGCGTCAAAAACTTCCAATCCGTCAAACTTCCAACCATCAAAACTTCCACATGAAAAAAAAATGCTACAAAATTCAATTGAAATAACTTACCATCCAAAAAGGTTAGCCATGCGCACTGCAGGGGGATTTCCTCCCACTCAGGTTTCAAGTGTAGCGGAAAAACGTCGTCGCGAAGCCGCGTCAAAATTTGTACATGCGTGTTTGGGTATCATATACCAACAAAGTTCTGTAATATAAGATGACTTATATCGCCCCCATCGACAGGGTCAGGCTTCACCCAGGTCACATCAAGTTCGACAATTCCCTCCAAAATGTTTGTGGTCGTGCCAAAAACCACAGCTCTTTTCCCGAAAAGCATTTAAATTGCCGCAGGAGTAGATAAGGGGTACGTCAGTACCCACAATTCGATTGATCTTCTAGATTGGTTTTACCGATCTGGACCGACAAGGTCAAGTACAATTTCCTGACCTCCCCATTATGTTATCCTGTACTGTTAGGTTACTCCGTAACCTCATCGTTAGCTCCTGCAAGTTTTCGAAAACTTTCGGGAAAAGACTGTGGTTTTGACACGACCACAAAAATTTTGCGGGAAAATATATAATTGCTTCCCTTTGTCAGATTACTTTGCATTGGATCAGGCCATTCTTTCCAGGAATAAAGTTATTTTAGTCATAATTGATAATAGCTATCCTAGTTCTAGGATCTAGGCTAGCTATTAGTTTTCCGAATATTCGGGAGTTTCTGGGGTCGCAAAGTCCCCTAAAACCGGAATAAATTGTGACCTTTGATGACCTCTGGTAACCTTCAAGTTTCCTGACCTGAACTAGAGAAAAACAGTTATACTTCGATTAGAGCTTGTATTCAAGCTAATCTTAATGACCTAAATGTTCCGCAAATTCTGTCGCCTACGTAGCGTAGTTTTCGAAATTTCAGGGGAAAATTACTCTAGCAGTTCGTGTCGGCGCGACCCCCTCATGCAGTGGTGCGGGTTAGTTAGTTAGATGTGGATAGTGTGGCCAGGTTAAAGTTTTGACTTGAAAGTTTGTATTTTATTTAAGTGTGACGCACTGTAAGTTTTCATTAGAAGTTTTGACTTTTTGTTTTTTGTTTTTGTTTGAGAGATTTTGTACTGGGCCTATGTTAAAAGTTTTTTAATTTAGAAGTTTTGACGGTTGAAGATTTTTCATTAGAAGTTTTGGCGCTTGGAAGTTTTTCATTAATGAAGTTTTGACGTTTGGAAGTTTTTCATTAGAAGTTTTGACGCTTGTAAGTTTTCATTTAGAAGTTTGACGCTTGGAAGTTTTTTCTTTAAAAAGTTTTGACTCTGGAAGTTTTTGCTTGAGAAGTTTCTGGCATTAGGAAGGTTTTGACGGCTTGGAAGTGGTTCTTTCGTTAGAAGTTTTGACTGTTGCGAGTATTGTCGCTTGAAGTTTTGCTTTAGAAGTTTTGTCGCGAAGAAGGTTTTGTCAGGCGGAAGAAGTTTTTGCATTGGAAGTTTGTTTCGTTCTCTAGAAGTTATGTGTGACTTCTTCCATGGGAGAGTTTCCGCATATGTCAAGTTAAGACCGCGTTACGAAGTTATATGACGCTTTAGAAGGTTTTGCATGTGACAATTTTGACGGTTGTAAGTTTTGGCATTGGAAGTAATTCGATTAGAGTTTTGACGCTTGGAAGTTTTTTCATTAGAAGTTTATTGGACTTGTACGAAGTTTTGACGCGTAGAAGTTTTTTCCTATGGAAGTTTGGCTTGGAAGTTTTGACGTTGGAAGTTTGTGCATAGGAAGTTTGGACGATGGAACCCACGCGGGGCAGCTCGAGCTTGGCCGCCTTCAACTGGCGCGCGTGTGGCGGACGGCACGTCGGCACGCCTCACCATCTACGGCAGCACAGTTCTGAGGCGCTAGGGGAAGTGATCAGGTGGCGTACGGCGGCAATGTCGCGTTCAGTGATAATTAAATCGACATGAGGCCACCCGAGCTCGCGTAATGATGGGGTGACATGATCGCGCCGGCTGAGGCCAGTCACAATGCGAACGCCGAAGTTGATCGCCTTTTGCACGCGCTGCCTCTGTGCTGCGGTACAGGTTGCCCCGCAACCGTTATACAATAACGTATGTGAGGGAATACGAGAGCTTCGACCAGCAGACGTCTGACGCATTCAGGCAGCTTATTTCGGATTCGCGCAAGACCCACCAGCACACAATAGCAACTACTGGCTGGACGACCGACGAGACGTGGCAGTTCCATGACAGGAACGGTCGATGACAACACCCAGCACCTTGACGCTTTGTGAGGGAGAAATTTCATCGTCTCCGAATTGAACAGAGAAGTCGGCATTGACGTTTTGACGGCGAGATCTGAGGACGATCATCTCCGTTTTGGCTTGGTTGATTTGTAGACGGTTCTGTGTGAACCACTTCATAGCTTTAAGAAGAGAGCTTTCAATACGAGTTTTTAGGGCCTGAAAGTTGTATGGAAAGTCAGCATCAAGGAACTGGGCGTCGTCAGCATACATCACGATCCTTCCGTGTGGGAGGGGAGGTGCTGTGGCAGATCGTTGGTAAAAAGGAGAAAAAGTACAGGTCTCAGGATGGATCCTTGGACCACCCCGTCCTTGGAATGGATTCTTGGACAAGTCGCTTGGTCTCACGTAAACGGATGAAACGCAGCGCATTGGCGCGCCTCCACGCACATTACAAAACTATGTATGTATGTATGTATGTATGTATGTATGTATGTATGTATGTATGTATGTATGTATGTATGTATGTTATGTATGTATGTAATGTATGTATGTATGTATGTATGTAGTATGTATGTATGTATGTAAATGTATGTTATGTATGTATGTATGTATGTATGGTATTGTATGTAGTATGTATGTATGTAATGTATGTATGTATGTATGTATGTATGTATGTATGTATGCGTGCGGTGCGGCGTGCGTGCGTGCGTGCGTGCGTGCGTGCGTGCGTGCGTGCGTGCGTGCGTGCGTTGGTGTGTGTGTGTGTATGTATGTATTATGTTGTATGTAATGTATGTATGTATGTATGTATGCATGCAAAATGGCCATCATGCATGCATGCATGCATGCATGCATGCATGCATGTATGTATGGTATGTATGTATGTATGTATGTATGTATGTATGTATGTATGTATGTATGTATGTATGTATGTATGTATGTATGTATGTATGTACATACATATATATATATATATACATACATACATGTCCATGTCAACAGGGTGAATGAATAACACTGTCCTGCATTTTACAACTTTTTTCATAAGGTCAGAGGTTTCTAAAGTGATCTTGGCTATGTTCGGGGTGCGCTGATTTTTGAAATGCTATCCGTTTTTCCAGATTGGCTCCAGTTTTTGCGCTATTTCAAAAACACAAATTGTCCGCATTGTTCTATTTTGTCCTATATTATATTGAGTAGTTCTATAAAGGTTACAAGCATACAATTTGCAGGACGGGTGGAGGATAAGGTAAGGTCAATCTCTATCATGGCAAAGTTTCGTGACCCTAGATCAAGATCTTTCTGGTTAAATGCCCTAAGGGACGTCAGGGCGGCGGCCGTGGCGGCTTGTTTTTAGGGCGCCGATTTGAGTTTCAATGCTCCTCTCTTCAAAAGTTGAGCCCACCCCCCATTGTCGATATCTTAGTGTGACAGGGTTGTCGAGAAAATTATGTTGCCGGAGAACGCCAAAAATGTACTCATAGTCCACACTGACACTGATAATTTAATTCTGACAGATTTTCACCAGCCAGGGACTGGTGACCGGGCGCGCTACGCCGCCTCGTCGGCTGTCCTGACGGATCGCTCACACTTACTGACGACACGCTCACTTTATGGACTGATACGCACACGGCCCTGCACGCACACAACGCACAGACACTCACTTTATCATCATCATCATATATTTATTTGCCTTGACATGAAACACAGAATTGACACATTATACAGGCGCGGATCCAGGATTTCGGTCAGGGGAGGGCGCCCAATACAACAACTTTCGCCATCCGGGAGCGCCCTACGGGTGCGCCATAGGCAAGACCCGGCTCAGAGGGGGCGCGCGCCCAAGCGCCCCCTGGATCCGCGCCTGTTATACACAGTCATCAAGGCAAAAGGATCGGTGAATCGCTTGAATCGAAGCACCTATCCCTTGAACACGAAATGCTTACTAACCCGCCACGCCGGTGAGGTCTGACAGACCACCGCAAACTGTCCAGCTGCGCTACCATCCGGGGCGCTGACGCGTCCCTCCCCAGATTAAACTATTGTTCGAGACGTTTTGTTACTTTTTATGATACAATTTTGGAACTCAGAGGCCACACTGGAGCCGTCGCTGGTGCTGAGGTCCGTGCCGTGGAGCAGTGTGTCTAACTGGGTGTTTGTGTGGAGTGCTGTGAAATCTCGTTGTAGTGTGTCTGATATGTTTGTGAGTAATTGTGTTCTGTATTGGTGGAACTGCAGACATTGTAGTGTAAAGTGAAGTGTGTCTTCTGAATAATGTCCGCACACACACTGTGGGCTCGAGCATTTTTGAATTTTGTATTGGTGCGCTTTGAGGGGGGACATATCCAGCCTCAACTGAGTGTGGAAACGGTTACCTTTAATGAACCTAAGTCTTTGATCTTTGATTTGAATATGATTTGTTTTTTTATTTGAATATGATTTGGTTTTTGATTTGAATATGATTTGGTTTTTGATTTGAATGTGGTCTTTGATCACTTTTTCCATAGCTGTTACTATGGCAATAACAGCAAAAGCAAGAATAGGAAACGCGCCAGGATCGTTAAGATAAAGCCCGGCCAAGTCCAAGTCCGAGCTGCGGCCGCCCGCCGACGAGGCGGCGTAACGCGCCCGGTCTTCCGCCCCTGGCTGATGAAAATGTGTCAAAATTAGATTACCGTTGTCATTACGGGATATAAGTATATTTGAAAGGTTCTACAGCAACAGGATTTTCCCACCAATCCTTTCACTTAAAGCTATTTATAATCGGGTCTTAACTTTTAAAGATACGGGCATTGAAACTCAAATCGGTGCCCCGAAAACAGGCTCCTGCGGCCGTCGCCCGATGTACCCTTAGGGCATTTGACCAGGGAGATATTAATATAGTGTCACGAAACTTTGCAACGATAGAGAAGACTATACCTTTCACCTGTCTAGCAAGTTGTGTGCTTCTAATATATTTATATATCTATCCATATAAAATAGGACAAGATGTTACGAAACGGAAAACTTTGCTTTTGGAATAGCCAAAACATTGGAGCAAATCGAGCAAAACGAGTGTTTCGGAGTCAGCGCGCAAAACTGATCTAGAAACGGTTGAAATGCTCTCGACCTTATATATCACGCAGGCCAGTGTAATGTTCTGAGGTCCGCAGCGGCTGCATTCATTTCCAAAGGCCTGATGTTGCCAGGACCTCGCAAATGTTATTTAGACACCCCATTACTGTTGAATATACCT
Organism: Semibalanus balanoides; assembly: GCA_014673585.1. Classification (NCBI taxonomy): domain Eukaryota; kingdom Metazoa; phylum Arthropoda; class Thecostraca; order Balanomorpha; family Balanidae; genus Semibalanus; species Semibalanus balanoides. Next base: position 14,449 of record VOPJ01003458.1, read on the forward strand.
CTATTATTTTCCTTTCTTTACACATATAAAATAAGCTTGCATAAACATCAAGTCCCTCCTGGGCTCGCTAGAATCGATCTTCATGCCACGCAAAATATCAAATCGAGAACAAATCGGGAGAACAATCCGCAGGCGTACTGGTATGTACGGGCGGTCTATTATGCATCTTCCCTTTTTCAGTTTATAAAACTCATCTAACTTCTCTTCTGTGTACATGAAGGACTGATACAAGGCAACATGTGGTACCTACCTGGGTTATGGGTAGGTACCACTTGTTCCCTTAAATCAGACTTTCATGTACACATAAGTGGAATTAGACGAGTTTTAGTAACTGAAAAAGGGAAGATACATAATAGACCGACTGTACATACTATAGCGTTCATCCCTGAAAGAAGATGTCGCGGTGCATATCAAATTCAGTTATAATCAGCCTCACAGTGCGCCTACCTATTCACGTAGACGTAAAGAATAATGGTGTCGATATGTGACCAGCATGACCGAAAAATGAAAATAAATTTATTAGTCTGATAATACTAAATCGGTCACAATTTCGTTTCGGTTCCCAAAATTTCGGTTAGCACAACTGTTCGCCTATCAACCTAAAAATTGCGTTGCCGCCAGCGTCCGCTGGACGTCCTCAGGATGGGACGAGCTCACGGACACAGAACGTTTTTGGATACTTTTCGGTCACTTTGGTCACAGATTGACACCACTAATGTAAGGATCAAGCGGTCAGGCGGCAGAGTTCCCAAGAGTAAAGGCGCTTTACTGATGGAGGTTTGTTGCTAGAACGTAAATGATGGACGATGGCGTAATTGATCCCTTCGCCATAGTGTTACATAAACATAAAACTCATCGCTCAATACAACATACACAGTTGTCAGTTGGGCGCAAATTGACCCAAAGTTGTCGGCGCGCCCTTAAACCCCAATTAACAAACAAACAAACAGTTTTCAGTTGCGATAGGAATGCTGAGCATTAAAGGGAATGTTTCACTTCTCTGAAAGTTGTCCAATGTACGCCGTTTGTGGTGCAAAATATGAAGTAATTGCTGCCAAACACGATTTCTGACATTGTTCTCACAACAGTGCTCCAATTATGAAAAACTAAGTTTTAAATAATTTGGTCTGATGACGTCATATGAAGGAATTTTGGGAAATAGAGAAACCTTTCAACGCTCAATATGTATGACTAGTGTATGGCTAATGTATAGCAAATGTAAAACAAGTCTACTTTCATCAACATTTGATAAAGAGAGATGACGACATCGGCTTTAATTAATTAAGAGGCGATACCAATACACTAGGGCCTTATTTTGTGCAGATGTCAAAACCAAACTCAAATTTACTTTCGATTGGAGCTCTGTGAGTGTTTTAACTTCTACACTACTTAATTTCAATGCAAATCCAGCAAAATGGCAATCTCAACTCAAATATAATGATAATGTGAAACATTCCCTTTAAACGGCACACAGCGGATACAGTCTATCGTATTCGCTCTGTGTAATTACTGTTATACTGTAGGTGCAATGACTGTTATACTGTACCGCAGCACATACTGTTACACTGTAGGTACCGTAGCACAGGAGCACAGGGGTGGTAAAATTGCTTTGGGTGGCTCCGACTAGGCGTGGCACATACAAAAATGACCCCGGCCCAGCTGGGGTAATTTTTGTATGTATCCCCAGC
>VOPJ01003459.1:0-16140 GCA_014673585.1 Semibalanus balanoides
ATCACCCGGGGCCAGGTGAGCCGTCACCCGGGGCCAGGTGAGCCATCACCCGGGGCCAGGTGAGCCGTCACCCGGGGGCAGGTGAGCGTCTCTGCAGACGGCGCATCCTGCCCTGTCATCACACGCTGTGCAGTCGGTGACGCGGCGCGGTGACGCGGCGCGGTGACGCGGCGCGGTGACGCGGCGCGGTGACGCGTCGCGGTGACGCGGTGAGTGGCGTTGTCGCTATTAACGCTCACAGTGACACAGTCGGACATTTTCCCGAAGTCCGACTCTCTGCTTATTCAAAGTTGCATATTGTATCGGGAAATGTGACAATTCGTGCCCATTTAAAGGGAAATATTCACCATGTAATTTGTTTGTCTGTATCTTTGTGTGAAAAATGTATGGTATCAAATAGATCGAGACTGAGTTTTAAATTGAGATATTAACTTTAAATATTTAGTTATTTTGTATCTACAAATATGTTCTTACATGACAAACTGTATGATCAATCACCATCACTGGTTTAAATATTGATTTGTTAACATGTCGATGTCATAGGGCCAGAAACGAGGTGGGAAGTGCGCCAAGAAGCGTGTCAACATCCCTGATTGGCAAATGAGACAAATCGCATATCTACACTAAATACGTCGCTGTCAGGAGTCAAGTTCATTCACCGAACGCATCACCGTTTTCGGATTCGTTTATGCATTGATGATGGCTAAACGGTTCAGGCAAATGTTTCCAGCGTGCATTGCATTGGAATAAATACCTGTTGGTTAAAAATTGACTGGAAAACTAATTTTCGCTCAGTTGTTGTTGTTGATTTGGGCTTTACGAATTTTCGCTCAGACAGTGTCCAGTGAATTCGTTACCAAAAACTTGTAAGTACCGACAGTCATAAGCGTGGAACGCTTATCAACTTAAACATGCAATATCTTGCAGTATGAATGATTATTTGCTGAATGCAATTAATTTACAGTATTTTTGGTCTCGTCTGACGATTTCAATTGATAACTCCATTTAGGAAGGGAAAAGTGAATATTTCCGTTTAACTAAATTTGGAGGCCAGGCTCCTCCTTCATCCCTAACATTGTGCACGGCTCGCGCGCAATACAATACCTCTGTTTTGTTGTAAGGAAGTACAAACAGGAAATTAATCGCAATAGATTACCAACAATCAACCGCAATTGCCGTAAAGGTTGTTTTGCGTTGTCATGGTAACTGTCGACGTCGACTGTAAGAAATCGACATCGATCACAGATCATATCATTGGAAGGAATACAAAACACCGGCCAAACCAGCATTGCTACGCTATTGTAGTCTGCTATATCAAGGTAGCATTGTAGCCTGCTATACCAAGGTAGCATTGTAGCCTGCTATACCAAGGTAGCATTGTAGCCTGCTATACCAAGGTAGCATTATAGCCTGCTATACCAAGGTAGCATTGTAGCCTGCGATACCAGCAAGGGGACGACTCTCACCTCCGCATATGGTCATAGTCATAAGAGGAGCCCTGCCCTGCACCTGGTCCCCCGACTCCTCGCCACTCGGTCCCCCAGTCGTCCTGCCCTGCCCGTGGTGCCATATTTTCCCGTAGTGTGTTTACAGCTTCAGCTGCATGTTGGAAATAGCCAACCACTGTTTAAGGAGCATAAAGTCCAGCAAAATATAGATATTGTTCTGTTTGTTATAGATATAGATTTTTTATGGCGGGTGGCACCGTCAATTAATTTGGTTCCCTAATTGGATCTCTTCTTTTGTAATATGGTTTTACAATTTTGATTTGGGGTTTGACCAAAAAAAAAACTTGGGGAAACAATTTCCCAAAATCAAATTTTTCAAATATTAAAAAACAAAATGGAAGATATCTTGGAGAACCAAGTATAAACGATGCCTTCACAAATTTCCAAAGCAATATATATATATTCGACTGACTCATGCCTGCCTAAGTGGTTGCTATTTCCAAACCTGCCAGCCAGCTGTACACACTTGGGAAATACGCTGCCAGGGTCCCCAGCCGGCATCCCTCAGCTGGCTGCCGGCAGCCCTCAGCTGGATGCCAGCAGCCCTCAGCTGGCTGTCAGCAGCCCTCAGCTGGCTGCTGGCAGCCCTCAGCTGGCTGCTGGCAGTCCTCACTGGCTGTCGGCAGTCCTCACTGGCTGTCGGCAGCCCTCAGCTGGATGCCAGCAGCCCTCAGCTGGCTGTCAGCAGCCCTCAGCTGGCTGCTGGCAGTCCTCAGCTGGCTGCCGGCAGCCCTCAGCTGGCTGCCGGCAGGCCGCGTTATGACGGCTATTGATTGCCGGAGAGGGGGTTCTTCAGAGCCGCCCAGCTCCCCTCCCCCGGATCTCCTCCCCAGCTCCCCCGGCCCCCGACCAGGTCGATGCTCGGGACCTGAAGGAGCCAGGGGAGACGTCGCCGGCAACGGCCCAGCAGGCGAGACGGAGACGGGGAGACGGAGGGGAGCAGAAACGGGTGCGGGGAGACGGGAGAGAGAGACGGGGGCATTGGGACGGAGGGGGACAGAGAGGGACGGAGGGGTGACAGACATGCCGGTGGTTTTGACGGGACATGCAGGCTCTTGACATCCGATGGTGCTACTCCCGAGCTGTTTCAAGACGGCGTTACACACCATCCCGGTACTGCAGGTGCCGCCCAGACCCATCCCCCAGTACTGGGGACTGGGTCGGTATCCATGGGTGGTTCCCGGCGGTGGCAATGGGAACAAATCGAACACGTGCGCCGCACCCACATTTGTCTCCAGCACAGTGACGCACCCATATCGAGCCTACATCTATCGGTGATCAACCGTAACACGTGGCGCCCGCGTGGCAGCCACGTGTTAGACACGTGTCGGACGTCACGGCACGTCCTGCCCCGGAACGTCACAACTCAGCTCAGCTCAGCAAACTCAGCTCAGCTCAAGCACATTTATTTCTGACAGGCGCATGCTTCCGCGGGAGATACTCGTTTCTCTCGCGCGGAGAGGGCCTTTCTCAGAGCCCCTCCCTGCTGTGCTGATGTCCGGACACGCACACCGCTGCCCCCCCCCCTCCTGCAGCGGCGGCGGCGGCGCTGGAGACGACGCACTATTTACAGAGCAGCAGTTGAGCGGGCATCGATCCCTCACCCCCTGCCCGGCACCCCTCCTGCACCCCCCCCCGCGTCTCCAGCAGGGAGGCGCCCAGTCGATCGCGGCGGAAGACGCACAATGCTGCTGCCTTGCAAGGGGAGAGCGACGGGGCGGGAGGGGACGAAGGCAGAGGGAGGGAGATATTTGTCGGTCCCAGCCGGCTGGGGGGCTGCAAACGAGTTCCTGTCGGGGGTGAGGGGTGGGGAGTGAGGGTGAAGAGGGGGAGGGAAGGGGGTGGGATGGAGGGGTGAGGAGGAGAAGGGAGTGGAAATGTCGATGGTGGCGGGGACGGGCGACCTGCGGAACAATGGGACTCTGGCGATGAAGTGCATTCGAACGAGCGTCATCATGCAAGATAATATGGCATCTGGCAACTACGTCATTGGTGATATAACGCCTAGTCAATCCATGACTACACCTTGCGTCCGCCTAAATCTGGGCTTGGTATAGGCCATTTTTGGCCAAGTTCGTAGCCAAAACAACAGTGGTCACCACAACTTCGCGAAAATTAAATACAAAATGTCGATCATGGCGCAGTCGTTCCAATGCTTTAAAGAAACGCTGCTCCAGTGTGATGGCGTTATACTTGTTAGTCGTGTATTTGTGTACCTATTTTACCTGTGCGTTTGTAGGTTATATATTTACCCGTCAAAGCGTGTCTGGGCCTGAGCGACAGACACACCGCAAGCATGCAGCTTGCTCGGATAAAACATGTCACAGACGTTCGCCGACATTTATGTTTATCACGCTCCAACACCGTATGCCTACGGGCTACGTTTGGAAACTCCACCACGGGACTAGAGAACATGGTGACAAGTGACTGACTTCTCCATAGACAGTGCTCTCTGTCGTCCTGAAAGGGTAAAAGAAGGAGGAAGGATAGAAGGGAGGCAGGAACGGAAAATAAATCGGCAGATGTGGACCCAGAACGGGTGGTTCGGAGGTCAATTCTTTTGACTTTGTTTTTTTTGTTGATATTGCTTTATTGGGCTTTAGGGCGCGTCGACTGCTAAGGTCACTTTGTGCCCCAAATAGAGGCTTGTGTCAATCCCTTAATAAGTCCCCCATAATACTGGAAACTTATCGGATTTCGCTTGTTCATACATTGATGTCTGATTCAAAACAAACTTATTTTAGTAAAAGTTGTTCAGATTTTCTTCTCAATTAGTAAATGTGTTAACTGTACGCCGATTTCAAGAAATTTGAGACGACACATGTCCCGCGTTGGATGTTGTAGGTAGTTTAAAGAACTGGTCCCAGAGAGTAAAAATTAATAGGTGGAGAGTTCAGTAAAATCGTTATGTAAAGAAAATTGAATTTCTCTTTTTTTAAAGAAAAAATATGTTGAAAGTATAAGCAAAAATTTATGAATTGTGATAGACATTTCATTATTGTGAGGAAAATTGAATCGTATTTTGACTACAATGCTGGTAAGATAAGTGAAAAGAGGACACATTTTCCGATATAAAAAAAGAGAGCAGCAATATTTAAGACCAAAAAAGTCCAGAACATGACTACAATTTACAATGCTGCCCATGCAAGCCCACCCCACTCTAGATCAATCGATGGGGGCGAGGGCTTAATAGGAGCCGGTCGTAAGTTAGCAGTGGTTATATGGCGTACTGAAAGGAGAGGAAATAAGACATAGACAGACAGAGAGACGGGCATGGAATGGAGCAAGACAGGGTCAGGGAGGGTGGGGAAGGAGGAGGCCCACAGAGCCATAATACAGGGCAGGCGCGCATACATACAGGCAAAGAGGAGGGCAGGGAGGCAGCCAGCCATAGAGACAGACTGGCTGTGGGGGAGGATGGGAGCCAGCCATACAGAGAGACAGAGGGGGCTGGCCGGAGGAGCGGAGCGGCGGACAGGCGGACAGGCAGGCAGGCAGGCAGGCAGGCAGGCAGGCAGGCAGACAGGCAGGCAGAGCCCAGTCTCAGCTCAGCGGACAGGCAGGCAGGCAGGCAGGCAGGCAGTGCCCCGCCTCAGCTCAGCGGACAGACAGACAGTGGCCCGCCTCAGCTCAGCGGACAGGCAGGCAGTGCCCCGCCTCAGCTCAGCGGACAGACAGGCAGTGCCCCGCCNCAGGCAGGCAGTGGCAGTGGCCCGCCTCTCAGCTAACTAACGGTGCGGCCAGCAGTGCCGGCGGCGGCAGGTCGGCGGAGTCGTCCCGAGCTGCCCGTTATAGCAGCCCGGCCGCCGTCAGCTGCCCCCGTTATCCAGCATGCCGGCCGCCCGGAACTGACGGACTCCGGCGGACTGACGCTAGAGATACTGACGCCAGAGATACTGACGCCAGAGATACTGACGCTGGAGATACTGACGGTACAGAGACAGCTGGAGGACCCTCAGCGTGATCACCCGAGCACAACACAGCCCCGGACACCGAGCAGGTCGCCCCGGTGTCTGCAGAGCTGCAGCCATCACACGGCAGAGGCAGGCGATCGCAGCTCTGTGACCGTCACATCTGTGGCCGACTCCCTTGACCGTGATATGGATGGCCATCATGCTACCCAACCTGGCCACCTTCTCTGTCTACCTGGCCGCCTCAGCTGGCTACCTGTCCACCTTCTCTGCCTACCTGGCCGCCTCAGCTGGCTACCTGTCCACCTTCTCTGCCTACCTGGCCACCTTCTCTGCCTACCTGGCCCCCTCCCTGCCTCCCTGCCCGCCTCAGCCCCCTCCCTGCCCGCCTTGTCCTACACTCACCCTTGCCGCAGGCGGTGGGGGCAGGTCGCACGAGGGGATGGGGAGGAGGACCCGCCTCCGAGACGCCGCACGGGGGGGATGGAGGGGGAGGGGAGACTCGAAGGAGGGGGAGACTCGCAGGAGGGGAGACACGACCAGGGGAGGTTTGCAACAATGGACAGCAGACAAAGAGTGAGTGTGTACTGAAGGTGGGGGACGCCATCTGCGAGGGAGGAGGGGGGGGGGGGTACAGCGCGCACCGGGAGTGGTAAGACCACGTGGTCTGTCAATTGAGGGACGTGGTCTATTCCTTACATTCTACCAAGTGAGACAAATGCTATAGGTATATTTGTTTGCATAAAATGGCAACAAAACATTAAGTGTTGCCATTTTATGCGTATGACAGTCTATGAAACATTTTACTAATTTAAATATCATAGTACCGTAGAACGGTACCTACCAATGATAGCACGCACGGTTTTACTTAAGTCCTGAGTAGGTACTTCCGTTCCAGCAGAGATCACAATGTAAAATTTGAACAGGTAAGTGCCACAATGATTATGCAAATGACCATTGCTTACTTAAAACATTACTGACAGAAACAAAATTAGGAAGCGTTTCGCTTTATCAGTGGTGAAAAATAAAATGCAATCGACACAAAATATTCACTAACAACCAACCGATGCCAAAACACCCAGTTTGTTGTTCTGTTCATGTTAGACCGTCGCAGTAGGTTGTGCTTAGCAGACATGTGCAAGCATCTGAGAGAAGGATCTATGATCCCAGAGGATCTGCCGACAAAACAAAATGTTGTATCTAATATACCACTGGATCCCACGACAAAAAACAACAGTGGATCTTGAATCCCAATGAATTCCTCGACTAAATTTAGCAGCGGATCTTGGATACCACATGATCCCTTGAAAAGCAATGCAAATTTATATTTCATCCTCACAAATCACGGATCCGACAGCATCTGACTTATAGATTATGCTATAGTATGTATTAACAAAATACAACTCGAGCCTTACGCCCATGCTAGTTTAATTTACAACTAACTAAAAAATACTGACAATTATGTGGAATAATGGTTCCAAAAATACATAAATGTATAATGGCAAGTCTGGGATCCCAGTGGATACCAGTGACTGGGATCCCAGTGCAAAATGGTGCCTGCAATCTCGGATCCGTCGGCGGATCCGTCGACCAATGTTGAAGACGGATCTATGATCCCACTGGATTCATCGACAAATTGATAAGGTTCCCAGTGGATCCGGGATCCATATCCCGGCGGATCCGTCGACTAATGTTGAAGATGGATCTATGATCCCACTGGATTCATCGACAAATTGATAAGGTGGATGATCCCAGTGGATCCGGGATCCATAATCCCACAGATCAGATCACCGGGATCCGTTTTCGGGAACCGAGCACATGTCTAGTGTTTAGCTGCAGTAAGTTGTGCCTATTAGTGTAGACTGTAGGTGTTGAGCACATACGTCCTCCCCTCCCCTCTCCCTCCCCACGTGGGTCTCTGCCGGCGTACCTGGCCGGGGACGGGGGACGGGGGGCGGCGATCCTTGGGAAAGGGAGCGAACTACAGCCGGGGGCGGGCCGCCGTCGCTTTCTAAATCGAGTCGGGAATGCGGGGGGTTCCTCCCCCAGACAGAGGCGACGCCAGCGTCCCGCGTACCTGGGGAGGGGACGGTGGGACAGGAGGCGACGCAGACGTTACAGACACCTGGGGAAGGGGACGGTGGGACAGAGGCGACGCCAGCACCTTACACCTGGGGAGGGGGGCGGTGGGACAGAGGCGACGCCAGCCCTACACCTGGGATGGGGGAGCGGTGGGACAGAGGCCGACGCCACACCTTACCAGCTGGGAGGGGGACGTGGGACAGAGGCGACGTCAGAACCTTATCACGCGTGGGAGGGACGGTGGGACAGAGGCGACGCCAGGACCTTACATCCGGCTGGGGAGGGGGCGTGGGACAGCGAAGGCGACCGCCCAGTTCGAGCGGCGTTACACCGTGGGGAGGGGGGGATTCGGGGGGACAGAAGGCGACGCAGCAACCTTAACACCGATGGGGTAGGTTGGGACGGTGGGCCACACGTAGGCGGGAGCGGCCAGCACGCTTACGGAATCCTGGGGGCGGTGGGCACACAGAGGCTGTACGACAGCACCCGTTGCGAGGAGCCTGAGGGAGGAGCGGGATGGGCGGTGGAGACACAGGAGCGGGTCGACGACGAAATATCTAATCATTACACTCGTGGGGCCGGGTGGACGGAGGGCGGATGGCACAGATGGAGACAGCCAGACTTACACTTTGGGGAGGGAAGTCGGAGCAGGTGCTGAACGCCAGACCTATGGACAGCGCACTCGCGAGAGGAGGCGTGTTGAGGCCACCACGCAGTGGGCGACGAGCGCAGGAGCCGTGTACACGGCCTGGGGGAGCGGGAGCGACGGCGGACAGAGGCGAAGCACACGACTTAACCGAGGGGCCGAGACGGAGCGTAGCACGCTGGGGGAGGGGCGGGATGCGACGCGAGGAAGCGCATGCACGCACAGTACCACTCTAGGAGGAGCTGGAGGGGTGAGGACGCGCTCGCAGGACAAGGCGGAGCGATCGCCAACGCGCCACAGCTTACTTACTACACCTAGGGGGAGGGGCGCGCTGTGGGAGCAGAGGGGGCGGGACGATCGGGGACAGGAGCGCCAGCAGCTCTCACAAGCACCCTTGACGACTGGGAGGCGGAGGTGGACGAGCAGGGCGGTAGCGCGCACAGCGACACCTGTGTACACCCTGGGGAGGGCGAGCGCCTGGGAGCTACAAAACCTGGGGAAGGGGGCGGTGGGACAGAGGCGACGCCAGCACCTTACACCTGGGGAGGGGGGCGGTGGGACAGAGGCGACGCCAGCACCTTACACCTGGGGAGGGGGCGGTGGGGGGGGACGCCAGCTCTCCACACATGGGGAAGGGGGAGGGGGGCGGTGGGAGACGCAGGCTGCAGTCAGCAAGCCGTATAGCTCTCTATAGCTCCCAATAGCTCCCTATAGCACCATAAAGCTCCGAATATCTCCAAATCGCTCCGCATAGCTCCAAATAGCTCCGCATAGGCTCCCACATAACTCCACATAGGCTCCGCATAGTACTGGGCATAGGGCTCCTAATTGCTCCATATAGCTCCAAATACTCCATATGAGATACCATGATGGGCATACGGTAGCTCCATAGGTAGCTCTACTAGCTCTATAAGCTCCATACATAGATGACGTTGATGGCTCCCATATAGCGCTCTCAATAGCTATATGGCTGCCCATCTTAGCTACCAATAGCTCATATATAGATATAATACCTAGCTTATTGGCTCCAGTGGGATAGGGGCGTCTAGAAGATATGATAGACCAATAGCTCCTTATGAAAGGGCTCCATATAGGCTGCCGAGGGAGAATAGAATACAGATATATATAGACATACAAGCTCACCCGTATTAGCTCCGTATGCTCGGCGATAGTAAGCTCCGATAGCACCAATAGCTCCATATAGCTCCATATAGCTCAGCAGTGAGTATGGCTCCGTAGGAAGAGCTGAACAGCTGCTGTACAGCTGAAGACGCTCTCAGGGTCAGTGGGAGACGGCACGGTTATATGCGGCTGCACCGCTAGCACGCAGACACAAAAGACGTTCTAAGTAGCACTAGCCTCTCCACTACAGCGTAAATTCCGCCTCCCGCTCCCGAAGCTAATAACGGCCCGTTCACCTATAGCTGGCAACCATCTGAGTTTCGGACGGATCCTGGGGACTCCAAGCGTCCCGAAATCGGAGCACAGTGTCGAGTCGAAAAGCATGAAGGGGGGCGGCTCGGCATTCGCGACCGGCGTCTCCCCTCACCGCCGTCGCAAGAGTAATGGAGCGTGGGGGTACGCGAGCGGAGGGGGGAAGGGCGTGGAGCAGATGGCGATCCCAGTAAGGGCTGGGATCGCGCGCAGTGAGCTGGCCGTCAATAGCTGCTTCCATAAGCAAGGAGGACAGCATCGGAGGGCACGTATAAGCTCCAATAGCTCATACATAGCTCCATATAGCATAACCGAAGGGGTAGGGCATCCATAAATAGCTACAATAGATAGCTCATACCTATCGCTCCTCCATTGTTCTGATTAGGCTACAAGGTCCAAGTGAGACTAAGCGGGCTTCCCGGGGGGCAATAGAAGGTAGCTCCATATAGCGTCGCATAAGCTCCATGAGTGAGCTCCATATAGTTCCATATAAGCTCCAGTTATACTTGTGAGAGGCTCCTATATAGCTCCATACTAGCCTCCAGTAGGATACGCTCCATACCGGTAGCTCCATATAGCTACGTATAAAGCTCCATATTGACTCCATATACAGAGCGGCCGCTGTCAGCTGGGGGAGCCCGCGTCCCTCCACAATTACCTATGCGGAACCCTCCTCCCCCATCACCGGTGCCTGCCGGCGACGGCGGGGGAGAGTTGTGGGGGGTGGGGCGAGTACGGTCACACCCGACACTGAGCTTCGCGGACATAGGGAAGGGTCAGGAGGGAGGGGTCTGCCCGCCCGCCAGGGGGGCCCGACCGCACAACAAGGACGGTAACAAGAAACAGGTACAGCGCCGAGCGACGCCCTCCTGGTTCACTTGGATAGGAAGGAGAATGCAGAGCGTTCGAAAGTGACAAGACCTGGGATGGCGGCACTATTTGAATGTGAGAGGGTCGGGGCGGCAGGTAACGCCCCTTCGACCGGACGTTATACGGGACAGAGGTGAACTCGGAAATAGGGACGGGACGGAGGAATGGAGTGACAGGGCGCGCTCAGGGGAAAGAGTGCCCTACGTTTGATCCTCGGACCTCACAATATGAGTAGGTAGCTCAGCAGTGAGTTGGCTCCGTAGGAAGAGCTGAAAGGTTTCCTTGGCAGGGGTCCACTTGGGGTGAGGCCTATTAAAATACATCGGGCAAGCACCTGGGCTTGATATTGACGGATGGGACCTCAAGTCAGTCCAAGGTCGGTTTGTTGACAATGTGGTCGGTTCGCGGCCGGAGCAGCACAAACACTCTAGGAGCACTCCTCAGCGGATTTCCCGGGCCGTTGTCCCTTCTTGCCACTCGGATTGCCGTTGAGGTTAGGTTAGTTAAGGTTACGGCTATATAGTTTGCGGGTGCGGCCCTGGGTTCTGTGAATCGTCTCCTAGCTGCGGATGACGGCAGCAGGTGGAGGAACAGGATGCCGCATTTTCACACCGCATTTGTTCCGGGCCGGGCGAGGGTGGCCCACATTGGCAGTTGGGGGCCCCCCTCCATATGCAGGAGACCGCAGCGCAGACGATCAAGTGCGGAGGACAGGAATCTGGTTATCGTGACCCACGGCACAAATGTTGGGCTCCACCGACAGTCGGAGCAGACGTGGACCCGGAGCGAGGGGGGGGTCGCCGACCGGCGTCCTCCCCCCTCTTCTCTCGGCCGATGGAGGGAGGAGGGGAGGGAGGGGGTAGGAGGGGGAGCGGCTGTAAAGCAGAGCAGGACAGGAGGGCAGGGGGAGATAAGACCCCTCCTCTGTCTGTGTACAGGAGGGACAGCGGTCCGGGGGGAGGGGAGGGTTACCTGTCGGGAGCCCGGGACCCCGGTAATACAGAGCGGCGCTGTCAGCTGGGGGAGCCGCCTCCAATACCTGACGACCCTCCCCCGGTGCCTGCCGGCCGCGGGGGGAGAGTGTGGGGGGGGGGGTCGGCACCCCACACTGAGCTGGGACAGAGGGTCGGAGGGAGGGGGGTCTGCCGCACCGCCCGGGGGGCCCGACTCGCACAACAGACGGTAACAAACAGGTACAGCGGCCGAGCGACCTGCTCTGGATAGGAAGGGATGCAGGTCGGAAGGACAGACCTGGGATGGCGCGCACTATTTGAATGGAGGGTCGGGGCGCAGGTAACCACTCGAGGGACGGGACAGAGGTAACTGGAGGGACGGGACGGAGGTAACTGGAGGGACGGGCGGTCAGGGGAAGATGCCACGTTGTCCTCGGACACATGGTAGGAGGTTTCCTTGGTGAGTCCACTGGGAGGCTTAATACAAGTCGGACTGTTTTCGATGGCAAAAGAAGTCGTGTGAAATGGTCTTGGCCGGAAGCGCGCCACTTCCGGCGGTTGTCCAGTTGATACCACTCGAGTTGCGTTGCAGGTTAGGTTAGGTTAGGTTAGGTTAGGTTGCAGGTGCGGCTGGGTTCCTGTGTAATAACAGTCCTCCATAGTGCAGGATGACCGCAGCAATAGGGGGAGGACAGGAAATCATCACCATGACTCGTCCGGCGGCGAGGTGGCCCCCCTACACCTGACAGTGGGGTGCCCCCCCCTGCCCTTCTCTGTCGACTGCTGCTGCAGACATTCCTCTCCGGAGCAGAGTGTGGGAACAGAGCTTCATGGAGCCACAGTCTGCACCAGGCAGGCAGAACGAAATCGACGTCTTTAACGTGAGGCGTGACGTCACACAGACGTGGTAACACTTCTGGACGACCGACCCAGCATATGAAGCTGCAGTTATTGTGGACTTCTGTGCTCGTTTCTCCATGTCATAAAGATCATCTCACAGATACACTGGATGCGATGCAAAGATCATCTCTCAGATACACTGGATGCGATGCAAAGGCAACATTTATGCCAGGTAATGAAGTGGGTATTTTTAGTTATTTTTGTTTCCTTGCAGAAAATGGCCCAGCAAAAAATATAAACCATTACAAGACGTCCAATAAGTTAAGTACAACATCTATTCGCACATTTAACTCTCATTATGACTAATTATTTTAACCCTCGGGGCGCTGTGCGCACCGACTACACTTGTCCCTGGATCCCGAGTGGGTTCTGGGATCCCAGTGGATCCCTCGGTATAAAATTTATGAATATATTGGATCCCAGTTGATCCCTTTGTGAAAAATACAGTAATATCTGGGATACTCCTGGATCCCTCGGCGTTAAATGCTTCAGGATCAGGGATCTCCTAACGCATATATAATTTAAACGAGCCTCGCCGACTGAAAAGAACGCATCCTCGCAGCCTGGAAAGGGACGACTGACATGAGTATTTGTGATTTATATTTTGAGTATGTAGTATATATACTATGCAGATTACTAATACCTGCAAATTGCGTTGTATCCAAGTTGTATTCATAATAAAGAAATATTTGTTATTATCTTTCCCATCTGATACAATTATCAAGAAGTAGAACACCTTACAGCGGGCCTGGATCCCGAGGTTGGATCTGGGATCCCATTGGAACCAACGGCATAAAATATACCCAGGGTCTATGCTTCGTGTGAATCCCTCGGTTATACCCAGGGTCTATACTTCGTGTGAATCCCTCGGACGGCATAAAATATACCCATTGTCTGTGAATACCCAGGGTCTGTAATATACCCAGGGTCTATGCTTCGTGTGAATCCCTCGGTTTATCGTGCACTTGGATCTGGATCTGGATCTGGTATTCCAGCGGATCGCGGGACACAGATCCGGATCTCAGCTGGATACTGGATCCAGACACCGGTCTGACACCGACCCATCTAAAGCATACCGCCAACACGTGACTGCTAACAGCTAGCTACACATGTTTGACCTACGTAGACTCGTAACGTACACAGAGCATGTAACGTAGCTGCAGCTCATCGACGTGCACAAGAAACAACATAACGCCATGCATAGTTCAATGCACCTGTTTGCATCTTCCTTGACCTTGACCTATGTCACTAGTAGATCAATTCCAACACGGGGAAGTGCCGCGGGCGGACCACGACAGCCCCTGTCCGCGTCAGCTGCCGTGCCAGTGGCACTCTGTCGGTTCAGGCACCTCTCCAGGCACTGATCTGACACGAGGTGTCAGCTGCCGTCCGTGCCAGTGGCACTCTGTCGGTTCAGGCACCTCTCCAGCCACTGATCTGACACGAGGTGCCAGCTGCCGTCCGTGCCAGTGGCACTCTGTCGGTTCAGGCACCTCTCCAGCCACTAATCTGACACGAGGTCACGGCCAGGCCAGGACGGTCAGTGACGGAGGTCACGGCCAGTCCAGGCCGGCCAGTGACGGCGGCCCGTCAGTCAGTGTGGTATTGACCCGACGCTAGTTTTAAGCTGATTCTGGGGAGGTGCAGTATTAGGGGTAACTTCCGGTATTTTATGGGGTAGGGAAAACAATGTGGAGTGGTTCTGTCCACATGGGAACCAGAGTGGAGCGGTTCTGTCCACATGGGGACCAATTTGGAACAGCTATGTTCACATGGAATATTATGTGGGTGGAGCCACAATCCGAGCTTTATGAAATCGCTCGGGGGGGGGGCCCTAATGTTAATTTTATAGATTTTAACTCAGTTCTTACCATGGAACGCCATAGTCCTAATGTTAAAATTTGAAATAATTTGGGGGGCTCGGGCCCTCCCCAAGATATATTTAAGTTCCACCCATGTGTGGAGCGATTATGCCCACATGTAGACCAGTGTAGAGTAGTTTTGCCCACATGGAAACCAATGTGGAACAGTTACGTCAACATGGACACCAATGCAGAGCACTATGTCCACATGGACACCAATGTGGATCAGTTCTGTCCGATCCTCCACGGACACCTGCCGGTGTCCACCTATCCACTCACCTGTAGCTGTCCACAGTCCTCCTGTCCACACCGCTGCACAGACCGTGCCGCGTCGCTCCACAGACCTCTCCACAGACCGCTCCACAAGACGGCCGGTCCGCTCTGGAGTCGGCACTGGCTCGGTCACTCCCCCTCTGACTACAGGGAGACGCTCCCCTCCGGCGGCCGGACGGTTCAACTAGCCGGGCCCCCGAGTCAGCCACGTGTGCCCCCGCACCGCACGGAATGAGGAAGCGCCGGCCGCGCACCATACAGGTGCTGCCGGGGGGCGGGGCACGCGTCTGTGTGACGTCATGTGACGTCACGTGACGTCATACAGACGTCACGTACGTCCAGGGGTCGCGGCGTGTCGGGAGGGTCTGTGTGACGTGACCCCCGCAGAGGGGCCGGGGGAGCGGGGAGGGGTGCGATTGACTTAACCAGGGGCGTCCCTGAAAATTATTGAGTGAGGGGGTCGGCAGAATTGACGTTAAGATAACGAACCTCATTTTTGGAATGCGTAGTTTTTCAAGAACTAGTTCCTTGGATTGCCTTTTTTAAAACACGATTGACTATTATTTGCAATACACTTATTTCATGATGTCAAATAGCCATACATCGCGCGATTCATGACAAAAGGTACGTAAATTAATTATTTTATAAAAATCTATAATGCGTATCTTCCGCAACGTCAAACGTGGCTCAGCCGTATCCGATATTTGGAAGTTAGTCGCTTAAGTTACTGCATAGCCTCTGCCCAGGTGCGGTAGTGGGAGCACATTATTGACTTTATTCGACAAATTAGTCATATATTCGGCTGGAGAGGCTCCTTACCGCCAAAACTTGTAGTCAGGGTTTGTTCAAACACGTGGCTACACAAATCGTGCTATTTCAGTTATAAACATGTTCAGGTAACTCTTTTTCTTTTAAGTATTCAATATAGTGATTTAGAAACCAATGTTATTGGATTTCGTTATGAGCCGCCGACAACTAGCGCAATATTTGTAGCGTTGTTCTTTGTCTCGAATGAGCAAAAAGAACTAGTCTGGCAGTATGTATACATCTACACTGTAGGAATGAAAATCTTAATAATGACACTAATTAGAACCAGACACACATATTATATATACTGTTAGCATTGTTTACTATACTTATTTATTGTTCTATATATATTGTCTTGTATTGTCTTATCTATAGACTTGTCTGCTCGTAAATAGTCCCCGTGGATCTGGAGGAGTATGGGGGACATGGGTTGGAGAAATGGTCTTAACCCCTGGCCTGGTCCCCACTATTAGCTATTCGGTCCAGCAAGTTGGACACCGCTGGAGCAGCTTCCAAGTGCCGATGTCCGTGTCAGTTGCGCTTGCGTAGCCTTTTTCGTAAATGGGCAGACAACTTATTTTGCAGCCCGCTGGAAAGTTAATATTTTATGAAGGGAGTTTTGTTTGTTTGTTTTTGTTTGTGATATTTATTCATGATACACATCATAATGCATTGATTTCAGTCAAGCAATTGGTGCAAAAGTGCTAAAGCACTTTTGCACCAATTGCTTGCGAGTGAGTGGGCACTGGTCCCTGATGCCAGCAAACAGGTACCTCTAAGGAGAGACCCTGTCAGGGGCGGCGCTGGGTCCTTGAGGTTAGGTGGGCAGGGCACCATTATCATAAAAACATCGATATTCATAATACTTTACATTTAATATCGATAATATTTCAC